>JAITYZ010001307.1:0-13571 GCA_027744595.1 Paronellides praefectus | reverse complement strand
CTTTGTTGCATTGTGTATTATTTAGGTATCCGAATCCATTTTACAAATTAAAAAATGTGAAGATTCTCGTTCCTTCCACCGCCACCACCTCCACAACAACTATTGCTATCAACCAAGCAGCCAACCCTTCTGGTAACCATAACCATAATATACCATCAAGCATATTATTTCAAAAAAGCAGGAAAGAAAAGAAAAAAACTTTGATGGCGGTGGACTTTTTTTTGTTTCATAAATCAATATGGTGCCCTCACATTCATGACTATATAACTGCGTGTTTCTCTATTTTTCTCTCTCTCTTACCTTTCGTGATTCCATACCAAAAAAACAAACTTCAGAATAGCGTTGAGGATATAGTAAAATAAGTCGTTATATTAGAATACACACAAGGCACACAACTACTACTCACACAGTAATGGAGTTCATTAATATTTATTCCGAGAGAAAAAAAAACAAAGCGACGCGACCTCTAATATTATCCACCATAAGAACCAAAAAATGAAAACAATGTGCAACAGGATCAACTACAGAAAGTAGGTTATCTGCTTAAATATTACACTGAATAGTTGGATGGCACCTTTTGTGTTTTTCACTTCGTAAAAGATGAAAACTTAAGACAAAAAAAGTTACCAGATAAACTTGCTTGCATGTAGTATATAAATTTTGTACATACATATCTATTTACATGGCATGAGTTAAAAAAAAGATCATGTTGTTATTTTCTTTTACTATTTTGTGCTATGCATGAACTTTTCATATAATAATAATAATGATATTCAAATATGCATCACTACAACAACATCAATATACAGTTAAATTACTAGTCTGTTCATATATTTTTTCTCTCTTTCTCTCCGCGGCAACCAAAAAACAAGAAAAAAAGTTGGTGATGGGGTCGAGTCAAACTTCCTTGTATATTTTTTACAAGAGACATTTTTATGCGGGTCGTAGGAAAAATTGCATAATGTGCTGAGAGAGAAAACTATAATACCCTTGTTTTTCGCTACAGTTGACTTGGTACTGGTGATGTGATGTGAAGTGACGTAGGGAAAAAATATTTTTAAAAGGAGGTTTCATGCTTGTCGCTCTTTTCACATGAATATATGTATAAATACATATAGCTAGTCTAGGGATCTCAACATCACCACTACTGACTACTAACTTATAATATTGTTACTTTAAAAAACAAATGAGGTTGGTTTGTGGCTACCACCACAAACACCACTATCGTACCGACTACCACCACCACCATAATAATGTTACAGCAGTACAATGTCAAATTTACGACTACAAGTTTTTGTTGTTCTCCAATTTTTTTTTCTCTCGTACCATCATTTTATTATCATGATCCCGCGAGTGTCTATCCACTTTCTCTCTGTATATTGTAATAAGCAAATTAAGTAATATTATGCTTAAACATATATATTTAGTAATGGGGTACATTCCACAGACGCAAATATTTTCATTTCAGTCACATTACCCAGTTACATAGTCTTGTGTATATATGTACATATATAAATATAAATATTAATAATATTGAATTTGCCCTAATTTCTCCGAGGCACAAAATAACAACAGAACCAGCACAGGAAAAAAACACAACAATGAAAGAGCAGCCTTTTTTTACACGGTTGTACAACATGCAGTAGTATAGTTTGAATATTATTATTAGTACTTTTCGGTGCCACTGCACTGCAGCCGAGAAAATAAAATGCTTTACTTGTTACTACTACTACTAACATGGGACACAGCAGAGGACAGGAACTTCTGGCAATTTTTCATATTACGTAGTCAACTTTATTATTATTATATTTAGCATGTTAAAAGTACAAGTACAAGGGTCCAATTCAAAATTTGCGTGTGGTAGTATTTTGTTATGTCCTGTTACTTATTTGCCTTCTAGTGCAGTGAACCATATTTGACGAGAGCCAAAGAGAGAGAGAGAGAAAGGAAAAAATGCAACAGTAATAATTATAGTGTGTGTCGTGTGGGCTTGTTGTTATTTTCTCCTCTCTTCTAGTTTGCCTTTTTCTACTGCTGCTGCTGCTGACTTGCTTTTTGTTTATAAATTGAAAGGAAGTTGATGAATGTGTACCGTATCGTATTTCTGTCGACACTGACTAACCACCGGTGTGTAGCAATAGCAAGGCTGCTGCTAAAGTTTATTTTAGGCTTGGCTGACCTAGTGAAGCGGAAAATGGCTGCGGGCTGGATTATTATTTAAAAATACTATATAGGTAGTCAATAGTAGGTAATATATAAATACTCTTAAATATATATTTGTATTTTGCTATATTTCACTATTGTATTTTATTCCCTTCACTGCCACTCCAATTCAATGAAAACTTCAAGGTAAAAAATTACACCTTTTTTAATACATCAAAGTGACAGTCCACCAATTAATTTTTAATCCTTTCAAAAAGAGAGCGTGAGGTATGCCCATGTGTAGAAACTGGCTTCATATGCGTATACTTTTTAAAGTAAAAGTATATATCAGGTTTAAACTGTAATCCAATCCAATACATTACAAGAGAGAAAGACTGTGAAAGGAATGAAGATGAATGAGTTGGTAGTTATTCAGTATGAAAGTTGTTACTTAGTTCATATATATATTTTTATACTTTTTCGACTACTGAGCTATAATACAAAACATTTATTATATTTTTTTCGTCAGGTATGTATATTTTATTGTTATAGTTATCATTGTTATAAAAAAGCTTGTAATATATTTTTGTGTGTTACTTACTTTTGCCAAAGTTCATCGCGAAGGGGATCATTAGGGTCAATCGGAGTATTGTGAACGTTAGTGTCTAGAGGGCCACCTTTGATAACAACACATTTCTGTCGCAGTTTTCCCATGTAGACTTCCAAGGCGAATAGTGCAAAAATCATGAGGCAGAACAGTGTGAGTGCCATGACTTCCAAGAGTTGAACAACGGAGCTGAGCAATGCATTAATCATCATTCGGAGCCCTGTGGGGAGCAAAACAACACAGAACAGGGTTTACCATCAATTATGCAAAAACTACACACATTACACACAAACATACACAAGCAGTTTTGCTATACAAAAGAGACAGGCTCTCACAATAATAATAATAACAATAATAACAATAATAATAGCAGCGACAAGAAAAAAATATAAAAAGCAAGCAGCTCAACCTGAACCATCATCATCAACAGCATCTCAAAAATATACTTTACTACTACTATATTTTCAGCTTAAAGCCCCACTATTACAAATATACCTATACTAGATCCTAGGTAGAAAGGTATATAGTGGATTCTAGTATATAGCCAACGCGACAGTCTGCAGTAGTAATTACCTAAACTGCTACTCTCTCAACTTTACCATTTATCCGAACATTCGCTATTATTTCATTCCATTCCATTATTTACGCTGTCGCATTTAGTGAAGATGCTTTAAATTGGTACCATAGTGCTACTCCTTTATACTCCTACAACAGATCAGACTAATAAGTACATAGACAAAAACCGGGGCAAAATGCTTTGTTTAATAGATACTCAATAAAATACTGGATTCCAAATAGTTTTATTTGCATAGGGTTTCCTATCTATGTAAAGTTGTTGGTCTGATATTGCAAAAAAAGGAAAGTAAATTGATGCATTAAATATACATATATTTATAGGTATTTAAATAGCTGTTGTTGTCTATATTACTATGTTTCATGCTATATTTATTACCTGGCAGAATAGAGATAGTCTTGACGGCACGAAGTACACGAAACGTACGGAGGACCTCGAGATTACCAGCCTCTTTATTATTTTCACCTATAGCTGTTGTAACAAGTCCTGAGAGTACAACTATAAAGTCCAACATGTTCCATCTATTCCTTAAATAAGAATATTTATTGATTCACAAAGCCTTTGGCAATGATCTTGAGTACCATCTCCATTATATAGATTGCCAGAAATGCGTACCTGTTTCCACATAAAACAAAGACAATCAAAATATATTATTAGTACCATTGTTGTTATATACGGCACAAAATACGGGGGTTTTATACAACATTTAAAAGATTATAAATGGAAATCCCAGACGGAAAACTATAAAGGGCACATATATGTGTGTGTTGTTTGGGCCCCAGACACAAGATCCTAAAATTAATCCTCCTTTCTTAAACTTATATTCTTCGTCTTTTTTATTTTTTACAAAGTTAAGTGAGGCAGAAGAAATGTCTCCGTTTTTATTTATTTTTTTCGATCAATATCAATAAAGAATGGTAAAGAGGGAGGAAGAATAAAAATGAAAAGAAGTAATAACTTACTCAATCCTATCAGTATAATAGTCGTAAGTAGGAACAACTTTGGTGACGCCATCATCTTCAAACTTGTTTTGGACACGAGAACCGATAAATGTAGTGACGATTGTACTTTTGGGATATCACGCAAAACGTCTGCAAGACAAGCAAAAAAACACACAAAATTCAATTTATGTATTTATTAATCTGACGACGGAAGCATATTATTCATTATTTTTTATACTTTTTTGCTCATAACTCAAATTATATTTATGCTACTTTTGTATTCTCCAACTTTATAAAATATTCTTAAGCTTTATACTTTTTATCATCATCATCATCAAATTTTTACTCTCCAAGGCTCGTGGTCAACAACATTAGCACACCATCTTCCATATACCTTGCTTACAATATATGCAATCCCTACCAAAAGACGTCCATCACTTTTTGCTAGCATATTATACAATATATTATATATGGCTCCACCCCTTCCATCAAAAAGAAAGAAAATGGATGGTCTCAGGTAAACCACTTTGAAATTCGTTTTTATTCAGTTTATCCAACAGCAAAACAACACTCGAAAGAAAAGTTTACTTTTTACTCTTTTTCACAACTCAGCCAGCATAAAATACAACGCACACGTATAATAATACCAGTTGTTGTTGTTGTGTGTATAAAATAAGGAAAAATATAACAACTGATAAAAGTTTAAAAAGGGAGAGAGAGCGGAAGGGAAAACAAGGCACACCGGTACCACCAAGGAGTTTTTTATATGTATACCTTGTAATATGGCAAAATACGCATGGGTCTTGTAGTAAATTTTATAATAATAAATAGAGAAAGAAAATCTAGAGCTGTTCATCACTGCCAAAATCATCGACAAGGTTATAAATAAAAGTCAGCAGCTCATGCAACCATTCCACCATCAACCTGGTCTGGTCTTCTTGTTCCGTCTGGCCATGTTTTCTTGTTGCTGATTCGGAGTTTTCTCTCTATTGCCTATATACTTACACCGTTTCACACATATATGCCTACTTACTTATATACCTACTCATTCATTATTATATTAGCCTCATAACAAATACAGCAACAATACAAGCACGACAACAAAAGTCCTTTTCCTCTTCGTGTCCCTCCCGTCTGCAGTGTTTATTGTTAATACACTTTTGTTGCAAAAAAAGGGTTCTCTGTTCTATTCTATCTTGTCGTTTTGAATGTACTGAGAGTCTAGAGTTTGTTGTGACTGACTGAGTGAGTGAACGAAAATTCAAGGGAAAGTTAAAATGTATGCATTTTATCCATCATTCCTTCAAACTGAACAGCCAACTTTTCCAGACTTTCTTGCATGTTACCGGTGGTGGTGGTTTGAAAATACATACATACATATTACATTCAGTCAGGCCTCCTCCCCTCCTCCACTTTTCTTTCGTTGGCTATTGTGTTGTTGTGCTGTTACCGTTGTAGTGTTCCCTTATTTCCGCAGTATTCCCTCCTCCATCTCCACCGTCGTATTTTAATAATAATGTAATAATATCTTGACTCAACTCAAGTGTATCTCCCTATACTTACCCTACACCGTCAGCAGCAAAGGGGATAATAAAATAATACCAAATGATCATGTGTATACATGTTACACACATACCTATACAAGAGTATACACTTCCACACACACATACACTTTCACTTTACTCCACACCAAAAATAATGAAATGAGAAAATGTAATACAGTCAAGCAAGCCAGAGCAGCAGTGCAGGAGTTCAAAACACCAAAAGCGTAAAATCAGGATACAAACTTTAAATAGACAGGAATCGCGTATACACTTAACTTTTAGAATGAAACATCTCTGCTGATCGCACAATTTTGGGCTCGGTTCTCCCCTATTTACATATTTGCAAGTCTGATTGAGTGAATAAAAAAAGTGCGAAAGCAAGAAACAGCAGAGCAGCAGGAAGGGAAAACGGATGAAGAAAGGAGAAGGGACAAAGGGGAAAATAAAACGATTTTCTTGCAAAATATCTCAAGACATAAATCTATCGTGGTTGATGTGATGCGATGTTGTTGTTTTGCTCTCTCTCTCTGTGTTCTCTCTTATTTAGCTTGCTGTCTGAATAAAAAGGTAGGTAAATATAGGTAGGTATGCAATTGTATACGCTAGTAGCAGCAGTGGTGTGTGGTTTCTTGGTAGCTTCCTTGTGAAAATGGTGTATGTGTGACGACGCTAGCGGTTCAGTAAGAAAACTATGGTTGCTGATATATTCTCAACCCTGCTCTTTTCCTTTTTCATTTTGCGCTAAACTTTTGCCATGAATTTCAACTAAACTCGCGCGAAAAGAAAAAGTGAGAAAGCTTATTTTCCTCGGTTCTCTTGCTCCCTTTTATTTGCTCAAAGGAAAGAGAACAACGCCTTTTTAGAAAGACAGATGAAATAGAAACAAAATAAAATAAAATAAATATCTAGAGAATAATGTAGCAGTCCGGGAGAGGAAAAGCGATGAGTCAGTTGTTACCAGTTTGAGAAACAAGGTATTTTCTCGACCTGTCAGCCAAGATGAACAGTTTATAAATTTAGGGAGTCAGTTGAGTGAAGAACAAGACTATCATCTTGTACATTTTACCATTTTCCTCTTCCTTTTTGTACATCAAGTGTGTATGTTTGTAGTGGGCGCACAGCTGCAGAACGAATAGTGTGCCGACGACTCAAATGTATTACTTATTTCATAAAGTTTTTGAGTGGATGTTTTGAGTTAAAAGGGGAAAGGAGGTTACAAAGAGTAAAAGAAGAAAAAGGAAGGGCGGTAAAATACAAACCAAAAATATATACGCACCGTTTTATATCGGTTTATACAGGTTGTTCTCAAGAAATGGAAATAAACACAAGCAACAAGCTATCCATTTATCTTTTCCCCGGGCTTGTTCGGTTATGCTTGTTTACTGATCTGGAAGGAAAGTAGAATAGACAGTGACAGAAGGACACATGAAATGTACATTTATTTTATAGAAATAAGTTATGTTGACAGGAAGTTATGTGTACAGGTATAATATATGTACATAAATATATGTCTGCAGAAAGTAGCTGCAAAAGTTATGATAATCAAAAGACAGATGCCAGAGAGAAATGTCATTTTAAAAATGTTACAGAATTGAAATTCATTTTGATTCAAAAATGGTCTTTGTCATGTCAGGCAGCCTCATTTTTCAAAAGCCAAATTTCCTGTTTTTGCTTGCACCACCCACCCGCTTTTTATTTATTAGTGTGGTGGTTTCCTTTTATATTCCTCAATGAACTAGTAACAGGATAAACAAACTGAGACAGGAAAAGGAAACCAATTTTTTTAGTTAGTAGACACCTGCATGCAACGCATAATCAAACCAACAAATGAAAATAAAAACAAAAAACTTTTTTTCTTCCTCCCCTCCGATTATTTTTGACTTTTTATATTACACGTTTTTACTTTCTGTTAGTAAACTTAACTAGAAAAAAAATGTGAAGACGTGTTTGTGGTTTTGTGGCTGCGTGTATATTACTTATTACTACTTCCACTGTCACTTTCCTTTTCTTTGTGGGTGTGTGTGTGTGTATGTGGTGGGTGTTTAAGAACCTCTTGACCTTTTTAGTATTCTCTTCATGCTTTTGTTTGTGAGGCTGGCCTTCTAATTCTTTTTTTTGTTCCATCACCATTTGGCCATCATGTACAAAAACGCTGTAGAAGCAAAAAGGTAATTTCTTTTTGAGAGTTCGTGTAACTCCCAATTAAGCATTGTTACTCCATATAACCAAAACCATCATTATCGTCAAGATAAAACGTATTTGTATCACACATCACGGTAGAAAACAGTTACTAGACTGTAATTTTTTGGAAAAAAGAAAGGGAAAGGACGGCAAAGAAGAAGAAGTACAATAATAACAAGTAAAAATAAGTTTTGCTTCCTTGTGGGAAGTTGAAAAAACACTTGTGCTTTTTCACAGACACGAGGAAAAAAGGGGAAAGAAGAAACCTTGCGTTTGTCTCGTCATTAGGCTGTGTGAGCATATGGGCTTAGGTAAATGCATATGTGCATAGGTATATGTATGGCAATACTACAAGCTTTTACTTTCTGAGTTGCTGCTGTCTGTGTAAAAAAGAGTATAATGCTGGGTTGAAGTTGGACCACTTTTCCTTTCAAAACCTCTCGTGAGAATAACTGGAAAAATTGGTGTAATATAACAATTTTAGCAGACACAAGAACAAGACAAGGAACCAAGAACAAAGACGACGGCCACCACCACCACCACAACCAAACAAACTAATAGTGCCTAATAAAGCCATATGTATTTGTGTGTGCGTGGTTTGTTTAGAGAAATAGTAGTAAGGAGTAGCGGGTAATTGGTGAGTATTTTAGGAAGAGTTTCCATTTACGACAAAAAGGACTACCAACAACGGAAAAGGAGAGAAGAAGAAGCAGAGAGAAGAAACCGCCAAACCTTTGGGAAATTTTCTCGGGCACCTCGTCAAAAAAACACAAACGAAAAATCTGTTGTGCAACTACTCTACTATTATATTACACTGCTTTTTCTACAAAAAAAAACAAGCAAACAAGAGGGAAAAAAAGAAATAAGAGTAAAATCTAAAAGTTAATGGTATTTTGATGGTTTACTTAATGCAATAAGTACAGCACGTAAAATAATTTTAAATGGTACATGCATGAACATGAAAGGCTGTATAGAACAGCAGCAGCAAGTGAAAAAAACAACAGCCAACAGATAGCTATCTGTAATCTGTAGCGATTTTGGACCACGCACCAACAACGATTCCTTTACCTAACGCCTTCTAATCTTCTACAGGGAGCATACTGTGGCATGTATGTATGTATAGGTATGTATTTTGTAGGTACATATATTATGTACTTTTACAGAAATTTGCAGTGTATGGTGCTGTGTGATGACATGGATGGTAGACAGGAAATGAGTTAAGAATGAATGAAAAATGGGCATTTTATATATATTTTCAAAATCATGTTGCTTTTTTCACAAATCTAAAAACCATGTTTTTATAAATGTTTTTGCTATCATTACATTATCTATCTAGCTAGTCAACCACCCCCATACTTTGTAGTTTGTAATCATTCTACAATCTGCTTAACATACACTTTATGTTGTATATATTTTGAACTTTTTATTTATTTTTAGGGAAAGGGAAAAAATCCCGGATGAAATATCGTGTAAGCTCTGTTGCTCTCATTTGTCTTTGACAAACCGTTAAAGTTGCGACGTGCCATGCCTTGACATGTGCGCTTATCTTGGATTTTTTCTTTTTTTTACCAAAAAAAAACAAACAGACTAGAGTGTAGAAAAAATGCTGCATTGCCTGATGTCGAGTATTATATATTATTATGTTGTGTTGCATGCTGCACGAGACGGGAAACACTTACTTAAGACCACTTTTTAAGCATAATTTACACATTTTATAACGCCCACTAACGGTAATGCAGTTAAAACAAGGAACACTACAAGTTCAAATGTGATGAATGAAAAAAAAGTTTTAATATGAAATTATGTATATTTTATGCATCTGTTTCTTATGATAGTTATTCCCATATTTTCTGTTTTTGTTTTACAAACTCATCTGCAGCTGAAGTAGTGAAGAATTACAAAATTATCACATGCAGCTTGCAGTCTCATCCATTTATATTTGTATTCATTGAGCAAACCAACTCAAATGTGCTTGGTGTCAACTGTAACGCAGTAATGTGTCGTCATAAAAAGAGGAAATCTTATTTATGCATAAAAATGAATTTCTTCGAGTCAGTAGTAAAGAAAGTTAGTTGACACGTACCGAGTCCTGCCATGAGTAAGCTTCTTTTTTATTCTTCTAGGGTAAAAAATATTGATTGAGAATGACTTACGGAAGACGGGGATTAAAGCAGGACACGGAAAAGTACAAGGAAATGAATTTTCATTTCAGTTTGAAGCCAGTAATAATAAGAAATATATATACATATATGGGAAGATAATATAGGACACAGGAAGAGAAAAAGAAAGTCAAGAGAAAGGCAGTCAAGTGTAAAAACACATTTAATGTGAGAAGAACAAGTCAACACTGATTTTCTCATCCATTGCATATCAGTAGCAAATGAAGAGGAACAGAGACATGTGTGTTTATAGTGTATATAATGTATCAAAACATATATAGTAACTTTTCTCGAAAAATAGAAGGCACTTAGGCAGCAAGTTTTTTTTGTAATAAATTATCGATTTATCATCTTGTCACCCTCTTGGAGCTCCACTTTATTATGGTCTTGTATAGAGTTTATATACCAAGAACCGCCATCACCACCACCACCAACATAATAGTATATGGCGATATATATAGGTAGGTATACATAATAGTTGCTCACTTTTCTTCTACTGAAGTGGAATAATTTATTAATGACACAAGATATCCAATTAAAAGTTGTACTCTCTCAATCAACGTTGTTTTTCGAGGACGATGGCCACCACCCTTTCAGAGTTCCTTCAAGAAACCTTTCCCCTTTGCTGTTTATTTACTTTTCCTGCGAAGAAAAAAAAATGTTTTCTTTTTTTATAGTTGGTCTTTTCCTTTTATTCAGCTCATTTAATGCTGTCACCTCTGCCAAAAGTAACATTTCTTGCTTTCTTGCACACGTGCCTATTCAACTTCCGGCGAGCAGACTAATGATAACGAACAAATGCAAATGGAATGGAACCAAAAACTTTTATATCATTTTTATACCATATCTGGAGCAGTGGTAATTAGTTTGTTTTTACTTTGCGACAAAATGCTAAATACAATGGCGACATTTAACTTTGTGTCTTGTCATGTTTTACGTAACGCTAGTCCGATAAAGGAAAGTAAAAGGGTGAAAAGCAACAAGCAGTTTTTTTGCTTGCATACATATATGTACATATATTTTTCATTCTGGCACGTTTACAAAGCTTTAGTAAAGAATGCCAAGTGCCAACAGTCAACTAATCAACTCAAATATTGAAACTTGACTTTTATAAGAAACATTTGTAGCTACACATCACAAGATGAGATATTATACCGAATGAGCATGTTCTACACTAAAACACGTCTTTTTACACACTACGGCTACCATGTATTAGAGTACGGAACCCGCCGCTTCATGATTCCATAACTGTAGGCCATAAAACACTAATTAACTTGCACAGTTATGGCTATATGACATATTAGTACACATTGAGTCATTTCATGTCTTTAAAAGTAGTAACCTAAGTATTTTTTAAAACAAGGCTTACAAATAGGAAAGGGCCCAGTAGCAGTCTTTTTTAACCTTTCTTTTATTACCTGTTAATTACCTGCTACATGTATTGTCTCATTGGGAGTTTATGAGGGTGAATAAGAAATGTTTATGGGAGATATTTTCATATGCGTACAGCTAATAAAAAATGCTTTGTTAGCAGATCGCAAAAATTTCAATTAGAAATGAAATACCAAGTTTCGGTTCTTTCATCATCAGCATGGAATCTACCTATTAATCAATAAATGAATCAAACCTACTTGTCAACTTGGTTTGAATAAAATTAAAATATTTTGTTTATTGTCGTCAAAGTAACCCTCTTTCTAAAAAGTAATTTATATTAGTATCCATCATACTTTTACTCGCAGTAAAATGTGTTATTATGATCCATTGTTGCAATTATTATCGTAAAATTCCCTTTCAACTTAAGTGTCACCGTTATTCCCTTCAAATAAGCATTTTTTTAACGGTCGCATCCAAAAGGACAAAAGCACTTGAAACGACGTGTATATACTCTCATTCACATGTATAGTATAAAATCCTTTGCATCACTCTTGGCAAAGTCAAACACCAAAAAATACCCCAACGTTAAAAAAAGAAAGAAAGATAAAAGAAGCCGTTAAGTGCGTACATCTATTTCTTCACCATGTCACATAGACAGGGGAATAGTGGCAGTAGAAAAACAATATAAATATATTGTCCGTAAATATTTGAGATGACAAGGAGGAATCGTTAGCACGTCTTTGCTCAAGTACAACATTAAGTAAATAACCTGGCATAAGTAGTGCTCTATGCTCCAGCAGACCTCCTGACGAACAGCAAACGGGTTTCCGGGAAAAAAAAGGCAAGTAGTTGTCCTTGTTGTCTTCAATATCACCTCTCATGCAGCTTTTCCACGTACAAGACATAGACATTGAAAAGGAAGTAGAGTGGAAAACGTTAAAATGGTGGCCACTGGAGGGAAATGTCCCCTAATTTGTAAGCGGCACGTTTCCACTCTATATTGCCACATCTCCCTCTGTTATACAAACATACTTACAACAACTTACATCCCACGCAAAATATTGTATACTGATATTCGATCCAATAATAATAATAAAAACACTTGAGCATCATCTTTCCAGTTCTCTCACACAGTCACAAGAAGTGTAAAGATAAGATGATACTTCCATCCCATCATCTCATAAAGACACACAGCTCTGTATACTAATGCAATTTTTTGTGTGTACGATATACCCTGAGTGTGTGTGATAAAAAAGAAGAAAAACGACATATGTACGTAATATAATAAACTATTATCTTCTATCATGTTGGCAGTGATAGTATCAACGAGGAAAGAAATCTTATTTGTTTATAAACACCATTATCGACTCTTGCCATCATTATATTCTTACGACAATTTGCCTTGTTGTATGTCAGATGAAAATACACCAAGTACACACACGTAGATATTATTGATGACAATGACCATGGTGAAAATAAGAGTCATTTCGGTGGTATACCTAATACGTGCTGGTTTGTGTAATGGTTCCTGGGAAAAAATAAACAAGCTCGTTATCATTTTTCTTTTGCCGAACACAGAAAATGGTTCTTAACGATTAAGGTTTACTATATGTATACCGATATATATTATATGTTTATACGTACTCGGTTTTCCGCAATATCTCCTTCCTGATAAATATTGTTTAAAAAAAAGATTGATAAGTTCATCTAGGTACGTGATTGCTATTGCTAGACAGATGGTGATATGGAAGACTAGTGATGTAGCTCACAGTTTAGTTTCCTGTCGGTGTATATTATTTGTTTGCATGAGTATCTTTATCTTTCTAGAGCCCATAACCGCAAAAAAACCTCTGCAGAATTACAGTGCATCTTCTATACATATGCATATATTATTATTAGAATCTTTCCATTTCTGGGCTAGAAAAAAACTAATAATGATAATGCATTGTGGTGATTCATTACTCTTTCTCCCTCCCCCACCTCGTGTGCTCCTTGTTCATCTATAATACTACAACATGTATGCATGTAGCTTCGTGTGAATTGTGTGAG
>JAITYZ010001306.1:0-12110 GCA_027744595.1 Paronellides praefectus | reverse complement strand
ATTAAATCTTTACTGAGACACGATAAAGTCATTTCGTGTTGTTATTGGTAATTTTAATATTATATTTTCAATCCTTTCTAGAGTTTATTTCACCATGTTTTTAACATTTAACCATGTAAAAAGTCGAAAAATAAGTTTTTACATGTAAGAACGACAACGCTGGGGTTTTGAGTCATTTGCACTCTGCATGGAACCACCGGAAAATAACATTTTAAGAAAATAAAAAGCCAACAATGAAAATACCATACACATTTTGTAGATTCTACATTATGGACGCATGAATACCTAATACCCCATATTTTTGTGTTAGCTTCGTTCTTTTTGCGTAAAAGAGGACGGCTCTTTTTGTTTGTTAAAAAGTTCACGGCAAAAAAGGGTGTTTTGTTTTGATGGAAAGGAAACTTCCAAGTATTTTTGTTAAGTTAAGTAGGTAGCCATTGTGTTGGAACTTGTGTGGTTTTTTTTATACAAACACACCAAAATACATAGAAGCCATCAACATCACGACGACAGCAGCAGCACCCTCACCATCCATTTATTTTTCAGTCTCTTGTAAACGATAACAACAATACAAAACACTTTTCTTCTTCTTTTTGTTTGTCCATGCTTTACAATGATAGATAATAATGGATTTAGCTGAAAGTATGGCAGTCCTTGTTTTCTATTTACATGTTTACGATTTTAGCGTGTACAGAATTTAGCTTCTTTTTTATGTTTTGAGGGTTGCTTGTTTTGATGGCTTCTTATTAAGGTTTGGTTTAAATATTTTATTTGTGTACCGTACAAAATATAAGATCTCCTCGCCAAAATAACAGAACAGAACAAAACACATGAAAAATAAATATGACGAGGCATCGTTTACGGAAACTGTTAGGTGTATTATTTGAGTTCAAACTTTATTATTAGCATCAGGGAGTAATATTGATTAGTTTGATTACCAAACCAACATAGCTGGCACAATGACATAAAGATCATGTAGAGAATATATGTATGTTTCAAATTTGTACATATTAGTTCCTATTATGTGCAATACAGGAAGTGAGTTGGTAGTTCAGGTAAACGTCAGTAAAACACTAGACATGTAAAAATGAGCAGGAAAAAATTAAAATAGTTAAAGGATTTTGGTATTTTTCAAAATATTGTTGGAAATCAAGAGTCAATTTTTAAAATCAAATATTTTCCATAAAGACAAAAGTACTTAATATGCCACTAACTTGAAACAATAATGTATAGGAACAAAATAAAATAAATGTATCATTAATTAATTGCAAATTAGATTGATGCATGAACGTCTCAAAAAGGATTGTATCATAAAACTCTAGAAAGGATTGAAAATATAATATTAAAATTACCAATAACAACACGAAATGACTTTATCGTGTCTCAGTAAAGATTTAATGATCGCTAAATTTAAATCATATCGGGAAATATTATTATGTCATTGAGCAATGTCGGTCCTTTGGCCTTTGAGTAAATTAAGTTTGAGATTGTCACGGATGTCACAAAAGTCATTATTGTCAACAAAATATCAATTTGAGCAAAAAAAAACTATGATTTACTATACATGCCTACATCAAGTAAACTAGGTACAATATATGCGTAGGCATAATATTATTCATAACAACTAACCACAGACAGATACAATACTAGGTATTTATTTTTCAAATAAATCTGCAATCTCTAATCTCTACTATTGACTATAATCCTCGGCACAAAATTCATAATATTCCCATTGCTATCATTATATCCCCACAATAACAAGCTTAATCTTTGTCTGATTTGTTACTTTGCTCAGCCAAGCATGCCCAATTTACAAGAAAACAACATGTCAAACAAGACGAGAGCAAGCGTCATGCCAAAAGGACGTAGAGTAGTAATGAGGGAGACTAAGAAAAGATCAACCAGGTTGAAGTAATACTTACGTGTATTGTGTACCTATGTGGCATGTATGTATGTACATTTTTATATGTATGGCGCAAGAAGGCCGGACGTCTATCTCTATCATCCAAAGTTTTGACTTATGGATAAAAGGGAAAAAATGTACTTCAATTTATAATGGTTCAGTTGTTCCCTGATTTTACGTCAAGGCGGAGCGACTTTTTTTTCTTCTTCTTACATTGTTATTATCAACTTTGTTGTCATTTCCTGTCAGGTCGCGTCATAATATTCTGCGTAATGATGTCATGCTCGCCCTCTAATGCACGATATATAGCGATTGCTTTAGATTGTTCACTGATTTTACTCCCCAAGAATTTTTTTTCTTAAACTGTGTGTGATGATTTGACATGAAAGAAAAATATAAAAGAACCGGATGATCATTTATATATATATAAGTAGGTATCCCCTCAAAATTATATTTTTTTTGAACTTTTGCACCGCCCTGTTTCTCTATATACCTAGTATATTAGGTACATGTACAAAGAATCAATCGCTTGCAGCAGCAAGGTAAATATGTTTCAGGATTACGGTATAGATTACGGAGGAGATAGCTAATTGTCAAATTAGTTGATTTGCTGTCGAAGTATAAATTACTTTGACTTGAGACACAAAAATGTTATATTTTTTATGTATTTACCTATGTACTACTTATGTTAATATATTTGATTGCAGTATTTTATCCTTTTGCATATTTGATTGCAATCATATATTCAAATTGTTGCCAAAATAATTATATGGTAAATTCTTTAAAATGAATGAATTGAAGGCAGATAAAAATCAAAGCGGACAGACATAATGATAAAATATGACGGAACAGAAGAAAAAACATATTTATAAGGTATTTTGAAACGGTAATTTCATATTCTCCCTTCTCTGATTGAGCCAATTTGGCTGATATGTTTTTTGTGGGGAAATGTGGAGAAACAGATTTATTTTAAAGTGGTTACTTTTCAAATAAATACTAATTGTAATATGTAATAAGAAAAAGAAGGGTCACGGATTTTGAAAAACTTCATTATTTATTTATCAGTATCATGAGTATATTTTAATAATTTCAATATAAAATGCTAAAATATTCAGGTATTTATTATAGGATTAATGAAAGGCATTTTTTAGAAAAAGCATCGTGTCCAAGTTGTCAAAATCAAGTCAGCTAATTAAGAGTCTAAAAGCAAAATGTACTAAAAGTTCACTTCCTTTGTTTGTTTATCGCATAATATTAGGCTTGCTTAACCGCTCGCACAAACGAAACGAATACATTTACTTTTTTCGGAAATATTAAAATTATGGCACATATATTGCTGCTCAGAGGGTAATCATAATCAAATAGAGAAATTCGTGAACCGTTACCTCTCTTTCCACAAACAAACAAAAACAAATGTATGGCCATTCAACTAATTAGACAAAGTTAACCGGTAGTTTTAAAGCTTGTGATTTTTGATGTGTATGCGTGTATATACGTAGGTATAAATGTATATATTATTTAATGAATATTGCATGATTGCTAGATGATTAGGTAGGTACCTGTGTACCTTTGTCAGTAGTGCAGTAGTAGTGACGCAAAAAGGGATACAGCGTCATTTTAGTCCAATCACTCATTTTTATATTCTCCTCTTCAGTTTACTTCTATTTCATGCATTTAATCGCTTGTGATCAGCACAAGGCTACCGATTTTTTTTTTGGCTAAAACAGGAACACACAATTAAGGTACGACTCAAAGACACAATTTTCCTGTGGGTGGGTAAAATTTGTAATGGTTAGGGTGCTACTACTACTCCTTTTTGCTGTAAATTGCTGAACATATGGATGCCCTAATTTTTGGCCCTGTTCATCCTCCTGTAATTTTCTTATGCAATTATTTACTCTTAAATTTGATTGCCCGTCTTATGTACAAATAGCCCAAAATATATTGTAGTATTGTATTGAACGAAAAGTCCGAACTAATGATATGAAATCATGATTTTGGCGGAAATTTTGTTTGCCTTAATTTTATTGAGCAAGCAAGCACAACATAACAGACAAGTTTGTTCATGTGGATGTGATGTGATAGACAGGTAAACAAAATAACCATACAATTATTATTATTAGTCTCAACAAAATTGTACTAATAATAATGGGTGCAGAGTGCAGACTACGTTGAAGGTGGCGGTACTTAAAGCCAAAGCAAGGGATCATGGACTATTGCGTACTATGACCAGTCATTATATAATCTTTCTGCCGTGCAGCTTTGTGCTGTTTGCTTGAGTTTGTGATGGACAGACACATCCGGCTGCCATACTGTATTGTTTTAGTTGGCAAAATATATTTCTTTTTTTTTAAAGGAAGTTTCTACGAAAAACTGACAAAAGCGGAAACTTTGACATGATCAACAGCTATTATCTTTGTAGCATCAATGTAATTGTATGTAAGTAAACCCATACATGAAATCACATTGAATGGAACGGTGCTCATCATTAACGTTGAGGTAAAAAGAAAGCTGCCGAAAAACAAACGTTTGAAAAGTCGGAGCAATTACAATAAAAATAGGCATTCAAATGCGAAACAGGTTAACACAATTTGCTAAATGTTTCTTTTTCGAAGGCAAAGCAGCATATTGAGTTACAACTGGAGTCTCAGTTGCAAAAAAATGTGGCGTCGGCGGCTTAAAGGTAATTCACTTTAGTCTTTTTAATTTATGTCCTCAATTACTTTGAAGAAGTTTAAGCATGTGTAATATTCATTAAACCATTCATGAGGTGCGTACTAGTTGCTCATTTCAAGTCATCATCCTACAATTTTAGAGAATTACATGCTCTAATTTAGGAGGTACTAATAAATGGTTTAATGTGTCGCATTGTATGAAGCACGCTAATTTTCATTAAGCATTCATGTTTGTAATAAAAAAATACAGCTAGCTTGACTACGATGTTCACTCACGAACAAAGAATGTAAAAGAACAAAAATGATGATGATGGTGGTGACGATGAGAATTGTATGAATTTGTGCTCTCTCTAATGATGGATATGACAATGGTGTAGTGATGGTCGGTGGCGGAGTAGCATGGTCGTCGTGATAATGCATAATGATGTACTGTGTGTGATGATAGTATTACAAGCAATTCAGGCAGCTCCGTTGTAGACTGCTAATTTCCTTTAATTTCGTAGCTCTCACATTTATATAGCCTCATTATGAGCAGCACTATATGTCTAACATCAACAACAACATTATCATCATCATAGTACAGGTATATAACCTATTATTCCTGTTCTACTTAATTGCAGTGACATATTCTGTGCAGTCCGCTTGCTGGATGTGTACAACATGAGTAGTGGTAACGGTAAATTATAACAATCCAAAAAAAGAACATAACACATTTTATTTGCGAAATGAAAACTGTTGTTTTTTCTTAGCCGTCTATGCATGCACTGGTTGTTATTGAAAATTAGCTTGTAGGAAACGAATGAATGAAATAATTTTGCACTAATGATGAGCTAATTGCAGCTAAAATTAGCCGGGATAGCCTGTTTTTGAAAGTTGAAAGCTATATACCCTTCAAACATTTTGCCAAAATAATAAACAAAAGTAAACAAAACATGATTAGAATTCTACCTCCGAAATGTTCAAGAATATACGTACGTGTAGTTAAACTAACAAGTAAACCTAAATATGTGCGGGACACCGATATGGACAGTTTTGGTATCAGTTGAAAGGTGCTCACGTGTAGATTATTACTGTGCCCACTAAAGTCCCGAATGCTCAAGTTTGTGGACCGGGGGACCTTAACGAAGCAATCTTACAAGCCTATGAGGTCATTTGTTTTATGTGACAAAGTTTCAGCACCTGCAAAACATGTTTATAGCATTTTGTATTTCGATTACTAAATTTCAAATTGTTGTAAAACATATTGGAAACTGAAATAAAGTAGTAAGTTGTCTCATAGTATGTTATATGGGTTTGAATTGATGATATGATAAGTAGTTGGGTTATGCTTTGTCTCATAAGTAAAAATTACCATCAACCTTAGGGCCAACCTAATTGAAAAATACCAAACCATTATTAACCAAAAATGACAGATACAAACCATTTTTTGTTCATATCCGTAATGTCTCACAATACATATTTTGAAATAGCTGCTTGAGAAACTTCGTCTTTTTAAAGCAGTATGAAAAATAATTTGCAGACTAATATGTATACATGATTATTACGACACGTGTAAACAAATTAAGCATGTCTAAACAATATTATCCACTGATTAATTTTACTTTAAAATATAGCAACTAGGAATACAAAATGTCTTAAGCATGCTATAAACTCAACAGGCTGAAACTTTGTCCCATAACACAAATGAGCTCATAGGCTTGTGAGATTGCTTCTTTTGAGGTGCCCCCACGTCCATAAACTTGAGCATTCGGGACTTCGATGGATGTAATAGTAATCTACACGTGAGCACCTTTCGACTGATACCAAAATTGTCCATATCAGTGGCCCGCATATGTTTAGGTTTACTTGTAAGTACAAGTTTTAGTCATTTACCAGAGCTTTAATCATCATCAAAAGCATCCAAATTACTCCGGAAATGTACACATAACATTGATTCTTTTTTTATTATCGTTCGGTGATGATTTTATTCGTTGTAATCAGAAGCAGAAGCAACTAAACCACAACTACAAAATCAAATCGTTACTTCACACACGTAACATCAACCAATCACACAAAGGTGCGGACCAGTTCACTGCAAAATTGTAATCAATTGTTGCATTTCAAGTTTTAAGTAAATACTTTTATCTATCGTATGCGAATAACATATTATGCAAAATGGATAGGTTTGAAGGTATGCACAGCAAACAAACATGGCATATTGCCTTCTCCAATTGGTTGATTTATTCTTCCTTAATTACTGCATCAAGAATTATTGCAGACAGTTTACCTGTATTTGTATTTCTATAGGCTATTCTCTCAACAAATTAAATTAGTTAGTGTGTTTATATTGGTACGCATACATATTATGCTGTGCTGTAATCTTAATAATAATTTTATATACAAAATATCTTTAGCCGTCCATTTTTAATTTATTCGACCAAATGGTAACTCTGACCTGATTACAATCTAGACGAGAAGCATAGCTAGATTTTCAAAATACAAATTAAAGTATTCCAAACTATGTTCAAGTTGAAAAAAATGCGCGGATAAATAGGAGGATCGTAATTTATAAATGAATCCAATCATAAATAATATATTAGCATGAAAAATTATGCTGGTCTGGTAAGAGCAAAATACAGAAGCTCTGAAAAGATATAGAGATAGCACGAGGAAAAGTACTTATGTGTATGTGTGTGCAAAAGGGTTGTGGTAAAGGTGTTTGCGTTTCTTGAGTGAGTTTTGCTATTCAAGTACATAATATAATGTTTTTTTATATGTTATGCTTTGTTTGATTGTGCAGACAGCTAGCAGCTTGCATGCAGGTAGGAGGTAATCAACGAGTCATTCAAATGTGTGTATTATTTATTATTATTACAATATTACATTCAATTCAAGGGAGTTATACCAAAGTGAAAATGGAAAGAGAGAAATGGATTGACCACCAAAGCAATATTATAGCAAAAGCCACCATGCAGGGTACACTAATCATAATCATCATCATTCTGGCTGGGTTATGAAATAATGATGACGAGAGGGTAGATACATGGTGATGTAATTATAAAAACAGAAGGGAAAAAAATTTAAAGTCTGCCTCCGGCTCTTTTTTGTAATTATGATCAAGCTCATTATATTTACACTTACGTACGTATGAAATACACGCTTTGAATGCTTTTTCGACTAACTAACTGCCCAAACGACTATATGTGTGGATTTAGACGTTTGACGAACAAACAGCGATTGACATGGTTTTACTACTCGAACCAAGCTGATGAAAGTATTAAAATTAAGAGTAGTACTAAAAAATGGTAGGCAATGTGTGGTATACGGTGTACCTCCCATTGGGCAGCATTCAGTTTACTTGTTTCACTGGCGCAGTAAATTGCTGAATAGGATCTTTATAGTAAATATCTGGAAAATTGCGCATGCTGAGACTCAAAATCAATGCATACATCAAACATATATATTTCAAAATAAAACCACAATTTCGAACAAAAACTACTAGAATTTTTCTGATAAATGGAAGGATTAGTTTATTTTGTATTGCACTCGATTATAGAAGAAAAAGTAATTCAAAAGTCTAAAAAGTGTTTCATTTTATACAGATTGAAAGGATTTTAAAATTAACATTGAATAAATACATAATATATTGTAAAAACACGTAAAAGTGTAATATTGGACGACATTGTAAAAATAAATTATATGAATTCTAATTTAAAAAATTTCAGGTTGATGCCATCTTTAACTAATCCTATCTATAGATCAACATTTAAACAGCAAGTTTTACGAAGAAGGCTCTTTTCCCTCAAACATGACTGGTGAGCTTCCTATTATCTGTTGTATGCACTTCTTCGCGCATGCCTTCCGGATTGCTTTTCTTTGTTCGTTAGTAGCTTCCACGTTTACCAAACAACTGCAAGATGACGCTAATGCTTACAAACAAATTTACAAGATTGATGAGATGAGTTTTTCGAGCTAACTGTTATACAAAATTTCAATACAAAATTATTTATTTCATTCCATAAATATACATTACAAGTTAACAGCACAAGCCATACATGACAAACCTCACCGGGTTATAATATTGATTTATAAACTGTATATACCTATATGGGGGAAAGTTGGATTACAGTCTTTTTCAGCTCTCTCCGACTAGCGAGTTAACTAGATACACAATACTAAATACTTGTGAACAAAATTCATTAAAACTAAAGACACGTACATCGTAACAACAATACGTAACAGCAGAGAACCAATTTGCAATCTTGTAACGTCAAGTCTAAAACTGTAAGTAAAAAGTAAATAACTCTAAATATAGCAACCTCGAGATTTCATTATAGGACATCAATTAAAAATATATAACAACACCTTGGAAAAATAATGGACTTGAACTGATGTTGTTAACTAGATGCACACTAAATACTAGTAAACAAAATTCAGTAAAACGAAACACACGCATCGTAATATTATAACGTAACAAAACAGCAGATAGCTAACCAATTTACAATCTTGTAACGTCAAGTCTAACTCTAACTAATTATTGTAAGTAAAAAGTTAATAACACAAAATATAGCAACCTCGAGATTTCATTATAGGTCATGGTTGTCAGTTATCAATTCAAAAAGATGTGACAACACCGTACTGTAGAAAAATATTGGACTTGATCTGACATTGTGTCACCCTAGAAGTCATCCTGCATCCCTCCAAGTGCTTTGGGGAGATTGTCTCCGGTTGCGTAATTGGATTCTCCTTTTTTCTTGATCACCAAGCAGGCGATTATACCCAGCACAGTCAAAATGAATGCAATTACTAAACATACTTTTAGTTCCGTACTCATTCCCTCTTCAGAAGACTCTGTATTTCCAGATCCAGTTAAATTCGCTGTAATTTCGGTTGGGTTTACTGCAATAAAAAATTAAACTCTTTAAAACATGCTGCATCAACAATAAATGGGTTCGGAGGCCAATTTTTCCGTTATTTCTTTACCATCAGCATAAACCAATGTCACCGCGAGTGTGAAAAATGTCACCGCAGCGAGCATAATCGCCTTTAAAGTAGCCATCTTCAACGTAGCCATGAATGGAGATAATCTGCACTTATTGTGGTAGGAATAAAAGTGAAGTATCCTCTTGACCTAAGAAAAATAAATGTTTCAATATCAAAAGTTGTTGGCAATTTTTGTGATATTAGTATCAACGTATACAAATCTGATACACTGTTGTTTATTTATTTATTTTTAAATGTTTTTAATTATTTACCTGTTTAGCAAGTGGATTGACTAGAAAATCAAAATCCTGGATGGAAACCCTTTATAGTTACTGAATGTGAATGAAAGCAGCCCGAGCACCAGAGTAGCTATAAAACCGCAACAATATTTTCATCATTTTAAATCTTATACACACTTACTTTTCTAAAAGAGAAAATTCTGAAACAAAAACTATTTAAACATTACCTTGATTAACCGGTATTGTATTGTGCTATTAAGAATCTGATCGAGATTTCCAAACAAATGTGTCGTTAACAAACTGCTGTAACAAATGTGTCGTTGCACCACATTTAAAATTTCCAACTAAAATCACGTTACTATAATTTAATGTAAATTACAATTAAAAAATACTTTTGTTCAGCGTAAATGTTTCTCTACAAGTGGTGTCACGGTCATACTTGATGGCAATTACAGATAGGTATGAAGAGAAACTGTAAGTTGGAAACTGAAACAGTTTCAAGTGTGTATGCAGGATAAGGGCATTTGAATCTTTTTGGCATACAGGTACGTCTAATACCTTGTACTTTGTACACTAATTTTTCTTGAAGTCATGAAAAGGAACGACAACAAATCTATACCAAGTTGTCTTATCTTACAATTATTTTTGCAATGGAAATGCAAATGCACTTGTGATGTCAAAAAATTATCATATCAATTCAAAACGGAATGCAAAGATTGTCAGCTATCTGGGCCTGAGGAGCCAGGGAAGGTAAAAATTATTTATCGAGTACATGACAAGATGCATGCATCTAACATCATGGGGTCAGGATGAATGCTGAACAGCAGAGGCAACGGATATATATAATATTTAAATCTTCGCTGGAGATAATCCATCTTAGTATTTTTTTTAACAAGCACTAATTTGTTCTTTCGTATACTCTTCACACTTTCACACTATTATTCCTCACCTTACATAAATGAGATTTTAGTACTTATTACTTCACAGTTGAACACTACATTTTTTATTAAAATTTATAATACTTTACATTTAACTAGCGAGATTCTTTATAGAAAATGGTGACTCGTGGGAAACGTGACTCATCCGTCATTATGGTTTAGCTGAGGTTGAAGTTCCAGGTGATTATATCGACAACTTTCAGATTATATCAACAACGGTAAGAATAGCTGCTTACATTTACTAGTCTTCTAAATGGTGTTGTTACATTACAGCCCTTGCTGATGTGTACTTTCACTTCCTCATCATGTTTTCATCACCCATTCTACATACATGTGAAAACGTCACAGGCAGATGCTTCTTGTATACCTTCTCGGTACAATACTCACTAAAATACGAAAGCACAAAATGGAAAAGTTCAGCTATAAAGAATGAATGGGTTGTATGAACATGACATGGTTTCGTTTCGTATTATTCCACAGGCTGTTGAAGGAAAGCAGAGAAAGGACATCGGGTATGTGATCAATATATATATGCTTTCCCCACACACATTTTATGGTAAGCTACAAAGCTGCTTGAAATGCTTCTGACAATTTGCAGTGGATGGCAGTGTAAGAAACATAGCAAAAAGTTTGCTGTTACTTCCTTGTCTTCAGTTGCTCCAAATTAAATGTTAGATGGGTATACCACATATTTACTACTTGTGACTTGGTTGGATGACAGCATAATGTGCTGCAAAGATAAAGACTGTTTTTCGATTGTATTGCACCTTGTACCCACTTTAGACGTTTCGACCGATGCGATGATGAGAAGTTATAATGAGTTTTATTGTTTGTAAATAGCTGTGAGAAGGAAGGAAGAAAAACATTTTGCAAACCCAATTTTTTGTAAAACACTTATACATTTTATTTGACATTCAATAAGCAAAACGAAAAATTTAAATTCCCTTTCATATTCCATACTAAAACAACCAATTAATCTATGTGTTTTACAAATCGTGGTTATTTGATAAAAGTGAGATTTAGTCACTCAAAAATTGCTTGGTAGATCCAAAAGAAAAATATTCCAGTAAAGAAAATCAAGTAGTATTTTTTAACCTATTATTAAAATAAGATATTACTTAAAAATAACGGTTCTTATCATATCATGATCATTGTTTATAGTCGACATATTATTATATTGTTTAATTTTAATATGGGGTAGATATATGTATTATATGTACACACATATCTACTTATGTGTATTTTATTTTGGCAATCGACTTGAATATTTTATTCTAAATGGGAAGATGAACAGGTAAAAAGGATTGTCGCTGTCGTCTATAAAATTATTTCTTAGATTATGGTTCACAATTTGTCTGTATATCATATTTTTAATGTTGAGAGAGTGTGTACA
>JAITYZ010001305.1:0-11814 GCA_027744595.1 Paronellides praefectus | reverse complement strand
TTGAAAGAGAGGATAGCCACGTGTCCAGTGTCTGCCCCTCTCACTCGCCCCATAAAACTATCCAACTGACAAAATTGCTGATTCTAAGTTAGAATTTATAACTAATTCCAACACTTGAACAAACAAATTGTGTAGAAATGTAAAAAAGAGATAAAAAAGGAGGTAGCCCCCCACAGTGGTATCTTCAAATGCAACTCACTCTCTCTTGGAAATGTTTGGCAGAGTGTATGAAGCAGAGTCTAAAGCAGGGAATGTTGTTGCAAGTGGGAGGTTTTCCTCGCATTCCGTAACCGGAGCCAAGAGCTGTGCATGAGTCAATTAGAAAAAGGGATATAATGATAATAATGAGTGTAATGAGTTATGTAGAAATGTAGAATGTTGAGCCAAGAGAATATAAAAGAGAGTAGGAGCAGTCTAGTTAAAACAACTGGTCTCCTTGTTTAAATATATTTAGGTGGATCCTCCATCTTTCTTGCAACAAATTATAAATATTATTTTGGAAGGAATGAATAGTTTGTTGTTTGAGACTCGTTCAAACTTGTTTCGAGATGATTTGGGAAATTGAAACCTTGCTTCCACCACTCCTCCAAATATTCCCAAACAACGTAAACAAAGCCTTGGAGTGAAATGCTCACAAAATTTGCAGTTTCCACTCTGCACACCACAACACAAGTCGCTCAAAGGGCAAGGCCACCGCTGCTTTATTTTTACCCTCCTTCCTCGCCAATTTTAATTTCAGCTTGTGTCACTCTTTCACACTAATCATCACTAGTCAACTAAAACCACTAAATTATATTCAATAATTGTTTTGCTTCTTGTTTTTGTTGATGTTGTTGATTGTGCATTGACACTTGCAAGTCAGGGATTCCCGGTTCATCCACAATTCATCTCGAGAGAATCCTACCAATCCAATATCACTCACATCGAACAACCACAATTTCACACATTAAATATTTTACAATGGGAAATTAGGGTTGGGAAAGGGGGTGTATCCAACAGAGCACTATATTCACTAGTCACTTCAATACCACCACTCCGGAGAGTAAAGTACACCTTTCCTCACTTCCACTCGCTCATTCAAATGTTTCCAAGATAAGTCACAAATGTTTGATGAGTTGGAGACGCCCACTTTTGGAATAAAGTGGTGTTGTGGAGAGAGAGAGAGATGCTCCTTATTTGACAGCCCAGTTGGGATAGTGGTTCTTTATTAGTGAGTGTAGCTGCTAATGAAAGTGTTTTAATGTCCGAGTGAAGGAGAGTGTCGAGAAGCCTATAAAATGGACGTGGGAATGAGAACGACCATTTCATCCATCCTCTTAAACCGCTGCTTCTGCAATAATTCCTTTAAAATCACAAAATCAAAATTGAACTGCATTTTGCCAAGAAAAGGGTAGCAAAAAAAGGCATCCCACTTTTTTTTACCAAAAAATTAAAAATTATGGATTGGATAGGCAGGGGAGCGGAAATGAAATGAGATTTGTCCCCATTTCAGTTTGCGATGAAATGAGAATGTGTTTTTGGGACATGATTCTCTGCATTTTGATCGGATGTCATCTCCTCAAATTGTGTGACTGTCACACAGGGAAATATGCTTAGTTTGGGGCAATTGCTACAACAGCCTCACTACTCTCACTACTCTCAAAATCATTATTTTGATGGTGAGAATGGAGTGAATGGAGGCATGAGTTTGTAGTTTGCAGGGAAAACCCATATCACGACCACACGACGACGCTACAGTCATGAGAAATGATGCAAGTGCAATTATTATGATTATTAATAAATGTGGTTAGCTGACCTTGGCCATGTCATGTCACAAAACTGGCTTCATCCAACCACCAATTTAATAATCACAATAATAACAAACGTGTATGCTAATTTCAAAGTTTGTAGTGCAGCTCTCTTCTAGGACGCTCATTCAAACTAAATCCCCAACACAATAAAACGCATTGTTTGCCAGTTTGGTTGAATGAATGTTGGTGAATTGGTAGAAATGAAGAAAGTGAGTTAATTGTCACGCATTCAAAGATGAATGGGTGTAGTTTCCAGCCGCTGGCTTTTCCTCGCAAATTCAGCCAATCTCCTTCAATCTCTCAAATCAAAGCCCCCTTCTTTGCAACGCTGTCAAGAAGAACCGCTACCCAATGCATAACTATCTACAATAATAATAATAATCAATTATAATAATAAGTGGGATATGTCAGGGGTCAACCAGCCTTTGGCTTTACATAACCCTGCGTTTAGTACAAAATTTGATGGCAAAGTAGCCTTATTTGGAATATTATCAAAAATATAAGGCACAAAGGCACTTTGCAAAAAATGCAACTAAAACTTTTGGTAAGTTGGTGAGTAGCGAAAATGGGAGAAGACAAGGAGCAAAATAGCAAAAAGGTATGTATGCAAATTGAGTGGTTCCTAAATTAAACGACTTTTGCTACTTTTGGACTTGGAAAAGGAAAAGCGTTGGCTGTGTTTTATTGTGATACTTTTAAGTGGAATATTAAATGTTATGGAAGGCGTGAGTTGGGAGTTTGTGCGTAATGCAAAATGCGTGATTCACTCATTCTTTTGTTCATTTCAAGGAACAACCACGAACAAAGAATTTATTCTCTTTTTTTGCAAGTCATACTTCAAATGAGTCTGCTATATCCATTCAGCTTGTTGCTCTGCACTCAACATTCTCTATCTCCATATTATCTCCAAGTGCAAGGGAGTTATAAGGGTAGTGGGGGCAGAGAGGAAGGATCCCCTACATCGCAGAATAATCTAACGAGGAAATAGGCTCCTTTATCACCTGTCCCAAAAAATCCGTTTGATTGAAACCCACTAATTGCTAATCTACCAACTTTCACTTGCCTATTCGGAATCCGGATTAATTATAATAGGAATTGAGAGAGAGAGAGGCTATGAATTTTGGATGAGTTTTGTAATGAAAAGTGTCATGTTGTCTGGTGTCAAAAGTGGGGATGAATAGTTGATGAGTTGTGAGCGGGTTTGAAGCTACATCAAAAATGCTTGGCGTTGTTGAAAAGAGACGCTCACTTACACAATCCACAACTATACTACCACTCTAACCTCCACTCTCAAATGAATGACCATGGCATTTGCACAAAAAGCAAACACTGGATTCAAGTCCAACCTAAAATTGGGATTGGAGTGAAGAATGGAGGGAACGTAACTGGAACGTAGATAAGAGTGTGTGTGGAAGAATGATTTGTGGTGGTCCCTGGACCCCCTGTTTGTGCACCTGTTGTTGAAGTGTCTTGTTGGCACCTCACAAAACTCACCGGAGCACCAATTACACATAAATAAATGAGGTTTACCTCCACAACAAACGAGAGGATCGTTAAAATATATTATGTATCGTTTGTTTGTTCTCGCACAAGAAGAGCACTCGCACAAGCGTCCATTGTACAACTCGCTGCTTGCTAAACTGGCGAGCAAAGCGCTCGAGCTTGGTGGTCGTTCCTGCTACACCTTATCACCAACATTTCATCATCATCTTCCATGCTTCCAAACAATATTATTTGCATAAATGCACTCTTATTATTCTCTGCCATATTTTATCCATCGACAGACTTGTTATTATTCCACTACCAACAATACCAACACACCAAACAATAGCAAATAGCAACATCCGCAAAAGAGCGTACTTGTTCCTCGTCACAAGTTGTTAGTCAGCAATTAATTTGGCAAAGCTCTAAGAAAAGTGAAGAGCAGCGGAGAGCCCTTTTGGTTATCTGCTGCGGATCTTGTTCCCTCTACCAATCACAAGCCACCAACTGGGATATAACAAATTCCTCATTTATGTCCACATGCAGCAATCCACTCTCTGCTAACAACAATGGTGAATGGGCTATTGGAAGTTGGGATTGAGGATGGACTGGTGGACATAAAAGGGTTTAGTGTTCCCTCAATCAAATCAATCAACACACGACACATTTGGGAGACGCGTGCAAAAAGTGGCAAAAAGTGGCATGGGCTCCATGACAAGAGCACGCGTCTTGTTCTCACCACACAGATGGATGGACGGCATACGGATGATGATGGATCACTATCATGACTGGGATCAACAGTTTACGCTGCCCTTATTCCATCCAACTTGCTTGCTGGATGCTTCCCAAACACCAACTTTATCCACATTCCTTATTGTTATTATTATGGCAGAGTTCTAGATAGGTTAACATGCACCTGTCCTTGCTCACGTTCCACTAAAAACACTAAAAAGATGGTCTGATTTGTAGACGCATCATGACCCACACACGCTTCCCTACTGCTGCTCCTCGTTTCCTTCCGGTGTCCTGTGACCTGCACAACACCACAACATCCATCCATCTCCTTTTTTATGAGCCGTGCAGGGTGATAACTTTGTCAAGTGGCATGTCATGACATGAATCAATTTGCCCAATTCTCTACTCGGCAAATAAAAGGAACGACGCTAATCGTGAGGCAAGTAAAAAAGTAAGAGAGCGCAACTGGTCGGATGAACAAGGGAGCACGATGGAAGATGGAAGCAACAAGATTGAGGCAATTAAATGTTGACAGAGTGGTGCTCCAATCATTCCACTCATTTGCATATCTGAGCAGATGTGAGGAGTTGCGAGATTAGCATAAAAAGACAATGGATGGGATGAGGAGAATCCCTTCCTTCCTCTCTTCTTCCGTCTTCTCCAATTTATTGTCTGCCCACCAACAACACAATCCCAACAACACCACAAACTCTTAATTGTTGACTGTGGTCAAAAAGAGTAGAAATGTTGAGTAGTCGCATGTTTTTAGAATAACATGGGATGCTGTAACAGCATTGCTCTTGCTACTACATCTAAATCGCTACTGATAATAATCACCCAAACTATTAACATTTTATCGGCGTCAAGTGAACAAGTAGCGCACTTCTCCACTCGCACTTTACATCCAACCACCTCGCAAAGTAGTAAGGTTGGCGGTTGGCGGTATCACCAAAACTGCCACTCGCAAAATCAGAATGTGAACTAATTAATGTATCTCGTGTGTGAGAGGCTCTGTTCTTGCGACGACTCAGCCTTGTCTCCTTTTCAAAAATGAACAAATGCAAATTGGAGCAATAGCAAAATTGCAAAAGGTGGATAAAACAGTAAAATTGGGTAAAATGGAATAGCAGAGAGAAGGAGCTTTCCAATCAACTCACTCACACTTTTCGTTGAGTGACGTCTGCACAAAAAAACTCATTGTTTCCCCGACCATATCTTTATTGCATTATTTATTGCAATATTCAAATATTGCAAATCACTCCATCCTTTAAACCTAGCCATGTAGTTGAATAAAAAGCAAGTGCCTATCCCATCATTCATTTGATGAGCATAGTAGACGTGCATTTGAAAGAGTAAGGGCACACCATCAATAATGAATAACCTTAAATCAGAGAGAAATTGGCAGTAATAAATACGTGTAAAGCTGTATGTAAGTAGCGCACAAACGTGTATTTTTGAAATTCACGCTCGTTCGCTCAACCTATTAATTAACTGTTGAAAAGATGATGGAAGGGCGGCATACCTGAGTTTAACCAAAACTTGCCCCCAACCCGATTGACAGAGGATTGAGTTGGTGTCCGAAATCCTCCCACCTACTCTCCAAACAATTTGGTGAGCTATCCATTTACGAAAACAGAAAATTTAATTTAGTTTTGAAGGGTTGACAGAGATTAGAATAAAATGATAGGGGTGTTTGTTAATAATGAGGGATTTGAGCCACTCACTTTTGAGTGAAGCCTTTGCTAGAGAGGGGAATGGGAAAGGCAACGCACCTGTTTTATCCTATATAATCATCTCAATATCAAGATTATCAAGCTAGTCGACATGCAAACCAATCTTTCTTGTTCCTCATTTTAAATCCTACACAAATCATTTTCAACTCATTCTCCTATACTTCTACTCACATCATCCTTCACATTTGAATGGGATATGAGCAACATACTTTTATTCATTGTTTGATGAGGAATATTAATGACACAGCTCAGCTTCATTGTTAGAAAATGAGACATTTACTGACTCCCTTTCATTCTACTCCACAACCCGTGCAAATCCATCATTGTCTCTTGGAGCCACAGCAACATTTTACACACAACTCATTTCCCATTTACAAGAATAGTGGTCCTTATTATGGACCTGATTGAATTGCTATTATGAACTAACGCCCTTGAGAAGGCTCCAAAAATTCCGTCATGACAGAGTCATGCGGGGGGTGCAACTTTGCGAAGGGTGTCAGCACAAAATGTTCTCGGTATTCCCTCATTGAACATTAGCTTCCCCTGGCACGAGGTCGGATTGCCCCATCTTCTGCCTCCCAACCAATTCTCATCCCAATCCACTCACTTTTTAACGGCCTAACCCTTTCCCAGCTTTCCAACTCCATTCAAATTGAATGTCCAGTTGACAAAATGTGGAAATGTGTGAACGCGTCAATCTTTTATTGAAATATGCAGGTTGGCTGGCAGTTGGTGTCTCCCCTGCCCTCAAACAAGGGATTATGTGGCATGAAGATGAGGAGGAGCGGATCGGAGAGTGGCACATTGAGTGACTCACATGCAAACCGGGAAACAAACTCTGCAAATATTGCGGAAATGTTGGAGCCTCCAAGTTGGAGGGCGACTTCATGCAACAACTTATTTTGGATTGATTGAAGGAATATTATGCAAATGAAATAAAAACGCTATGATTTTTTTAAAATTGTAGTTTCCACTTGTTTTTTATTACGTTCATTTTTTGAAATACGAGAGGATCCCCTCATTTAGTAAACTTAGGGATATTGTAAACCTTTTTACGAGTACAACAAAATTAGTTAATTTCAATAGCGCCACCACTCAGTCGACAGCAGAGGAACATTGAAATAGTCCACACGTTAAAACCAATCCTTTTGAATGAGAAACACGTGTGATTGGAATAGAATATAAGCAGAATACATGAATGTAGAATAAAGAGCTGTACAGTGGATAATTAAATAAATAAACTGGTAATTTTTAGTACTCGTTGGACTCGACTAGACTCTGCAAATCCATTAAATTCTAAAACCTACTTAAATCACAAACTCAAATCTACAAAAATTGCGTCTTCAAAAATGTGGGGGTTGGGAATAACAATAATGTTGAGAGTGGGGCCAACTTTTGTTTGAAAAATACATATATACGCTAACATGTCACACATTCTCACAATTATTATTCTATTAATTATACAGGAGAAACAAGAGATTAGCAAGTTTAACAATTATTATTTATATTTCAACTCCTACACTTTCCTCCTACTCTAAAATAATTATATTTTTGATAGTTTTTGAAGAGAAATATTGATGGGAGGCAGTGGCATTCATTAGCATTTCTCCAAAATATATTATCCAACCCTTTCGCATTTCAATTGCTAATTATCGGTAAACACACACACGCACAGGTACATTCATTTCCACTCACACAAAAATACTTTCAAGATAATATCCTAAAATACAATTTAATAATTACGAGGAGATGGGAGGATAATAGGCACACTGTAGTGCACTGGGGCACTTGACCCTTTCACACGACACTATCAACTATGAAGCGAGTGGAAAACGGAACAAGTGCGCACGCTTCACATCTTCAAATTAAGTTGTAACGTTGTAAGTACATTAGTACAGGTACATTTATTATTTAGCTACATAATAATTATTAATTATAATTAGTAAATTGGCAGTATGAACATGATAATTGCACATGTTTACCGCATGTGGCACAGTACTCTATATACTCTTATTACTTTATACTATATTTATTTCTTGTACCAACAAAGTTGCAATGACAAATAAAAGTGGAATATAAATTAGCTAATTAGAATTGTAGTTTTGTGCCTTGTAGCCAATTAGCTTATCACAACATTCTACAAAAGCCCAATAAAGCAACATTCTACAATTCTCACCAATTCAATAATAATTATTATCATAAATACAGACTACTTTTATTGCTACGGAATTTGCATACACATTTCCCCACCACCAAAACCTCACTACATCCCAAACTTTCATATTTTCAAGGCAAAATTGCACCCGTGCTTTCCAAACATTTTTGAACGAGTGGAATACACGGATTTGAGTAGACGAACATCAACTTTTTTGAGTTTGAAAATGATGAATGGAGACTAAATATTATTATCACACGTTAAATGAAAATATTGTAGCGCTAATATGATTTATATAATAATGGCTACTTGTACAATACTCGAGACTGCTAGATAAGTACTACCACACCGATACTCATTACATTATCCACCTTGGATAATCTCACCACTTAACACCTATTTTTTACTATTCACTTTCTCCAGTAAAAAATGCTACGAGTTTCCAGATTCAAAGAGGATCTTGTCTAAAGCGCCTGTGCCGGGCTTGACGGGTGCGCACAGTCGACTACTCTCGAACGCCACCTCCACTCTCCCTAGTTTGGTCGTTAGATCGTATTTCTGAAAAAAAAATTAAACCAAATTAATTGCAGTTGAGCAGCTGATAATGTTTAAATGATATGGGCAGATAGACGGGGGAGGTAGTACAAAAATACAAAAAAATAAACGTGGCTACTCGCATGCGTATTTGTTACCTGAGCTGATCCCGCATACTCTACATTTCTAGATGAAGGACTTGCCAGCACCGCTAATTTGCTGCATACCGAGTCATAAAAAGAGTAAAGCGCTGAAAATAAAGAGAAAAGCAAAACAAAAATGAGGTTAGGCCCTTAAAAAACTACTACATTTACTTTTGTGCTTCCAAAAATGGTGAGAGAGGTGGGTGAGTGGACAAACAAGCTGTCAAAAAGCTGTATACAAAAAGGGACACAACAACTTGTCCAAAACGCTTACTTTTCTTCATAATTTGGCTACCAGGATGAGGAGGAGGAGTGGCAGCTGGATCATCCTCATCTCCACCCAGTCGATGGCTAAAAAGAGTAGGGGAGCCGGCTCTCGTATTTCCCTCCATTGGCGAGTTCTTGGGAGTCTCGCAATGCAAGGATATGACTGAGGAGGAGGAGGACACGCACCTGGGGGATGAGGGGGACGCGCAAGGGGGCATGATTGCAGCGAGAGTGCGTGCTGGGGAGTCCTGTTCAGACTGTTCAGGTATGACGGAGGTCATGAGGGCCCTTGAGTACACTCCACCAGAACAAGACATGGACGTTCGTGATGAAAGCGTGGTCGCTGAGAAGACTGTGTTGGTGCACTCGCTCCTCGTCATGGTGGTCGTCACGAAAGTGAACACGGCTGGAGTGGACACGACGTTCTGCTCAGCTCCAGTCAGCGACAGAATCGCCTGTCACCATCCCATACAAAACACATACAAAACACACTTTAAATTATTGTGCCAAGGAGAACAAGACTCTAAAACGCTCTTCGGCTTTATTCCAAAAGTATCAAAAGTAGGTATCTTTATTTTTTTAAGAGCATGTCGTTATTTTCTTAATATTTTTGTGGAAGGAGGAGTGAGGAGAAAATGTTCAAGCCAACGTTAAGGTTTTTGCGGGGAGGAGAAAGACTGGAGTTTGGGATTACCTGCATGCCAATCTCTCCGACAGGTCTTTCCACGCGACTTTGTTTCCAGGAGCCTGGCGTCGAGCCTCCCGGAGTATGGCAAATGGAGGAGCCCAAGTCCGAGCCGCTGAGCACAAGGGAGCCGTGCAAATGGGACGCGTCCTGGGAACACTCTAAAGAAGGCAAGCCAGAAGATGCTGACAGGTAGCCCGACGAGGACGCAGAGGACATCAGTGCGCCTATTTACAACAAGCGATAAAAGAGTGAGTGAGTTGCTGAACACTCTAAAGAAGGCAAGCCAGAAGATGCTGACAGGTAGCCCGACGAGGACGCAGAGGACATCAGTGCGCCTATTTACAACAAGCGATAAAAGAGTGAGTGAGTAGCCAGCCAAGTAGCACCCCCACCAGCAGTGCATCCCATTACTTCCCCCAGAAATGAGTATTATATATTATTTATGATTATCTATTACTTGAGGCCATTGAGTTGTCGGCAAGTCGGCTGTTTGCAAGTCTGACGGTGTCAAAGGTTCGTCTGAAATAGTCGGAGGATCTTCGCTGTCTCGCGACAGAGCTCTCGATTTCGTAGGCAAGGGAGTCAAAGACGGAGACCACATCCGCGCCGCCTTCCTTCTTCTTCTGAGCATCCCGCAGCTGCTCCTGAGTCTCTTTGAGCAGCGTGACCACTTCCACGTAGTTATCCTTCATGTCAGCTATCTCTGTGCTCAGCTCATCCCTGCACACTTTGAGCTCTTCGAGGAACTTGTGGAGCTGCACGTTCTCGTCGCTCAGCTCCTTGTTCGCCTCTTGGTAGATTTTGACTTCTTCTGAGAGCAAGACGACCTCCTCCTGCAGAGTGATGCTCTCCTCCATCTTCCGCTGCAGCTCCGCATCCATCGTCTTTTTCAGCGAGTTAACCTCAGCTACAATAATACCAACACACATTTAATTTTTAATTATAATTAAATTATCATTATTCATTTTGGAAATAGAAAGGGTAGAGAACACTCACAAAGTTTGGCAATGGCATCTTCCACTAGATATCTCTCTTCCGCTTCAGTCTTTTCAACGTCCTCCGCCATGCGCGCTGCCTCGCCCCGCAGAGATTTGTTTTCATCCTCCAGCACTGCAACTCTCCGTTCCAGCACCGAGGCGACAGTCTGCCCAATCGGGGTTCCTACAAAAAAAAGGTTAGTGATGGTGATTGGTGATGGAGGATGATGAGTGATGATGAGACAAGGACTAATTTGAAGAGTAACAAGTTTTAAGTGGGTTTTACATTACCTGCTTTGCTGTTCTCTGCGCTGTCGGTGTCATTGTAGAGCTCCAAGAGTTGTGTTTTGAAGTGGAGGTCATGTTTGAGCTNAGGACTAATTTGAAGAGTAACAAGTTTTAAGTGGGTTTCACATTACCTGCTTTGCTGTTCTCTGCGCTGTCGGTGTCATTGTAGAGCTCCAAGAGTTGTGTTTTGAAGTGGAGGTCATGCTTGAGTTGCGTGATGCAGTCGACATTGTCTTTGTTCTCCGCCTCGAGAACTGCGAGCCGCTCTTCCAAAACTCGGTTCTGTTCCAACAACTGCTGCCCGATCCGAGCTGCCAATTCCAAATCCTTTTCTTTCTGCGACATCCCAGCAGCAACAACAACAATAACAAGGAGAATAAGAGTATTAGTTATTCCATCAATGCACTCGCATCAGCTCGTTAAGAGGAAATAGTGTGGTGTGATGATATGCGCATCTACTAATTTACTATCATCCTCCCATGCACCTTTCTCCTCTTCTCTACCAACAAACGAGCAGTGCAAACGCACACAATTTGATAATGAGTGAATGAGATAAGGAGAGTACGCAGCAGGTGAGTTTCCTATTCCTCGTAATAATATCTTTTATATTGAAAAGGTGTTAAAAAGAGGAATACATATGAGGGAAATGGAGTGATCATCCTGCACGCAAGGCTATTAACTTTAAGTTGGGATAGAATGCCACGCCTATTTCAATGCAGTTAAGAAGCTGTGTATTTCTCACCTCCTCCAATAGTTTCTGCAGGGCATCAGCGTCAGCGTATGTCTTGGTCATCTGCGACACCCGCTCTCCACTCAAAACTGTCAAGAAATGAACGAGTTGGTCGGGATGATGAGAGTTGAATTGAAAGCCAGTCTCCGACTCAAACACCTCCTCCGACAAGCTCATCATCACTTTTCCACCCACACCACCACCACTTGTGCAACTGCCCCTCCTACTTTCCGATCCACACGACATGATCCATTTTTTCACGTCCATTTATTAAGTATTCCCCACACAAAAT
>JAITYZ010001304.1:0-20534 GCA_027744595.1 Paronellides praefectus | reverse complement strand
TCCTTATTTCTCATCAATTCACCTGGTTTGGTTTTTACCCACTCCTTTGTTGAGTATTATAACCATGCTGACTAGGTATACCAATATACATGGTTGTGCTTTTGATGACAAAGTCATGTTGTGGTTTATCATGCCTAAAAGTTTACAAGCTATTAGACAGATTACTCTTTTTTTGTGTTTGTCCTTTAAAAAAGGGACATCATCATCAGTACATAATTCTACACGTGAAATGTAAACATAAAATCTAGGTATGTATTTTGTATATTTATATGGCTGACTTGATCTTGAAACCAACCAACGACATCAAACACAAAAAAAAATATTGTAAGTTGTACTTTTACTTTTTGTTGCTAGCTGGGAATTTTCAATGCTCAATCTCACCTGAATTGTACGCAATGCATTATTATGAGTGATGAGATGATTAAAGGGTGTGCAAAACAATGAATGGAACCGAATCACTTTTAAGTTGTAGAATACCGAAATACACTTGCCAATGCACTTAAGGTTTATGTGTATTTCTCAGAAATGAAAATGAGAAAAGATGTTCATATTTATTTGACGTTCTGTATCATTTTGTGTGTGGTGAATCCTGTTTACATCGACATGAAAGGAAACCAGCTACATAATATTTACAAGTTTTACTTTAGGTGAAATTTGTATATTAAACAACCTTAAACGTAATTTCATCAAGTTAATTATGATACAAAATCTAACCTTTACTTGTTGTGTCGTCAGCTTCAAAATTTATTTGTTTGTTTGCCTTCTCACCCCATTCTGCAAATACCATTGCAGGTAATAACGTGTGCAAACAAATTCATCTACGTTGTTAGTAGTTTTTGGTGGTGTTATTCTCAAACATTGAGCAGTAGATCATTTTGTGGTGTTAATTTTACTAAATGGCATAAAGACAATGTTGACATTCCAAAAACCAAGCAAACATTTTCTCTTTCATTGCAAACCCCGCATTTTATCCTAATAGGTAATGATGCAAGGACCCATGTTGCAATCACCATCATCAATATACAACGCACAATTTAATTGGCATTATCACGTTCATCATCATGCTTACCGTAAAGTACACATTTGTTTTCATCATCATCATCATCATCATTACAAAAAACTAACACTCACCACATATTACTACCTTGTGTCGGAAGAAGAGCAAGAGCCAAATTTGTGACTTACGACGCGGCACTATTTCAATCATCATTATCAGAACGTGATGGTAATGAACGCAATTAGTCGGCTCTTTGTAATACTTCACCACCACCACCATACATGCATTATTTGTTTGCACACTGTGGTGAATGATGCATGAATCTCAACGATGTTGGGTTAACGTGAAAGTGAAAGCAGAAACGCATATTAAATGGACCAACAATTCGAGCTCCTTCTATACTACTGTAATCGGTACCGGATACCTTCCCCAATACTCCTTCTAGGAGCTGTGATTGTATATATAACAGAGTTAATGTGTTCATTAATCACAAAATACTCATCCTTATCATGCCCATCATCAAAAGCACAACCATATATATTGGTATACCTAGTCAGCATTGTTATAATATCTCAACAAAGGAGTGGGTAAAAACCAAACCAGGTGAATTGATGAGAAATAAGGAGACTACGCCTAGTCTGAATTTTATCTGAAGGCATCACAATATATAATATATCGTCAATATCATCATCTTTTTGTACCATTACCATTATCATTATATTCATCAATGACTGCTCAAAGTTTCTTCAATACAAAGGAAAAGAGCTCAGGTGGCTATCCTTTCGGCGTTTTGCTGCTTTCGTATCAAGGACGCGGGTAACAAAGGCGAGAGGAATGAAGTGTTTATGACAAAGACTTAATGCCCTTCTTTTGACCATAAAAGTAATCTGTAATTACATCTAAAATACGCCATCTTTTATGTTAGCACAAGCTCTAAGACGCTTGCTGGGGTAGCAGGTTACAATAAGCATTACAGAAACTGGAAAAGACTCGACTTTGTGACAAAGCTATGCATTAAATAATAATAATAACAATTACCAGAAGGTGACTTTTGCTATATTGCATATTGTACCAACCAGTGGAATGTATTATACCAACTCTGCAACAATGGCGATTGCTAAATATTATTGCAAACGGTGTAGTGGAGACCAGACTCAACTTTTTAATTTGCGTTATTTTTTGACCGACTGATTTCCAAAATATGGTAGCTTAAAGCTAACGTGTAATAATCTCTAATCACCATTTTACAACCGGAAACTATTCGGACAAAATAAGCAAAAGAGTGACAGTAACTTCCAAAGGTAATTTATAAAAAACAACATTAAATCTTTTTATTTGTTGCTATCAAAAGTCGTTATTTTTTGTTATTAGCAGAAACATAATGGAGAGACAGGTACATGTAAATAATATGAAGAAAGGGGTAACTGTGAATACAACTGGATTTTTGGAAATGTACATTAATTAAGATAGGAATAGGAGAACATTTTCTTGCAAAATGGAAATTGTTTTCAGTACAAAAGTTAAATAAGCTGATTAGTTCAAACAAAAAAGGAAACGTACTAAACCAAACGTAAGAAAAAACTCACAATCCAACTAGTAACACATTTGGCTAGAAATTTGATCTTTCTATATTTTGACGACAGGAACTAGTGGAGAACAATGTATACTACTTGGTTTTTTTCCATAGTGACGAGTATAATGATGACAACTATGTTGTCTGATGGTAATAACAAGAGTAAGAGCACTTCTCCTTCTGACATAAATACACAAACTTTTTAAGTATACCAATGTACGTTCCAAGGTAAGAACGTAAGGCAGAGAGAGAGAGAGAGAGAGAGAGAGAGAGAGCAAGACGACATGCAGCACATAAAACACTGTTCTCCACTACTTTTTCTACTTCCCAAGCGGCAGATAAGCCTTTGGCATTAGCATATATCATCATGTCATCTTCTCCATTTCGTCTTGTAGTTGTGCTTGTACGGTTAAAAATATAAATGTACAGCAGAAGCAGACTCCGACTCGGACAAATGTATTATTATATTATGTCATACCGTTGTCGTCGTTCTTTTTTTACTCATTATCCTCATCCGACTAAAAACATACATACTACGCACAACAACAATAATGTACTATTATTACTACATATTACCTATTTTTACTTTTTCATAATATCACATCCACAAAGAAATGAGAAGAGTGGAAAAACAAAATTTTATTATCATTTTCGTCATATAATTTTTTTCTAACTTTTTAGCATCCTGCGTTGCACACCGCCACCACCATCACTGTGTTATATATATTGTATGCCATGTTATTAATATTATTATTCCGTACAACTATGATTACATATGCCTACATATATATAATGGAACATTGAACCATTCAACTCTTTTTCACAAAGTGTATATCCACTTACTTATGCGGAGAATAAACATTTTATGCAACCTAACAAAGTTATGTGCTCTGTATTATTGTTATTACCCACAAGAAGAAAAAAAACGGAAATAAAATACAACTCTGTTGTATAAAATTCCTCAGCATATTATCCTTATGATATGCGGAGCTAAAAAAAAAGTATTTAAAAGAATGAAGAAAACCTCATGTGTACATCATAAAAATGCCATCAGATCAGATCATACTCTTGCCATCCAATCCAAAGAATTCCGTACAATATCATTATCCTACTTTTACTTTTGAAGATAAAGTACTTATACGAGTGGTGGTGGTAAGGGCGACCGCTAATGCCGTTGCCCACGTAATTTTTCTTTTCTTTTTTTTTTGACTTCCCATCTCCCTCTCCCATGCATAACTGGCTGTGAGACTGGCCGACTTTTAAACTGCATTGCCTTTAAATGTCTTTTTATAATATTTATAGCAGTAGGTTAGGTAGGCTAAGTATACTGACATTCCGACATTTTAGAATTGGGAAAAAAAAGGAAGGAATGACTTCATCACTTATCTCTCTTATTCAACTTGAATGGAGTCACAGTAAACTTATTTGATTTTTATCGTTGAAAGAAAAAGTCCTGATCCCCCTCAAAGTAGAAAAAAGGTGGGGGAGGAGGAGTACCACATGAATACAGAAGCTGAGAGAGAGCAGCAAACATGAGAACGGGAGAGAACAGATGGGTAAGAAAAAAAGCAAACAGAAAGTCTAATTTTAAAAAGTGGACTTTGAGAACTTGAAAGCGAAAACGGAATGCACGTCGTCTTTTTTTATATTTTCTCTTGGATAGCCAGTGGCGACGCAAAAATTGGATTGGATGGATTACTCTCGCATTCCATTTCGTAAAAGCGAGCAGTCGTAAGAAAATGTTTTTAAAAAAAGTTATACAAGTGCACATACATAAGTAAGTAGACAAAAAAAGATCGACATATGTAAAAAAAAGAAGGTATATCCCACAACTATGCAAACACAAAAGCGTTACTAGAAAAAGATTAATAAAACAGGAAAAAAGGATTTGTTGAGACACACACACACATGAGATGTAAAACTGGTTTGCAGAAATGAAAAAAAAATACATTTCGGCTTTAGGCAGAACAGAGGAAAAGCCTGACTTTCTCTGATGACTCAGTCAGAGACATCTTTCACCAGACTGGTTGAGTTGCTTCCAACTTGCCGCTTTGATCCTGTGTAGCTTGAATGAAAGGATGAAAGAGTTCTCTCTATGTTCCGGGAGAACGAAACCAAGTCTGAAAAGCATTTAAGCACATCCCAATTTGAGTAAAACCCCGTTACCCGGTTTAACCGAGAACAGAGCGGATCTCTCCACAGCAACAAGCAACAGTCTTTATATTCCTTGTTCAAAAATAAGGATTTTCTTCCGATAGACAGCGCTTCATTTTCATTCTCGAGTTTCCACACTTGGTTTACCAGTTGGTCGGATTCCCTCTCTCGTGTTCCCATACTCAAGTTACGCCATTATGTTTATTACCGGATATGACACAATTCAACAGATATCACTTACAGTTGCAAGTGCATCCCATTGCATTGAATAAACGGCTACACATTTTAGTTGTACAGGAAGTTAGGTTTTAAAGGAACTCAAATTCAGGGTTGTAATAAATAATTACTGTGAGTTATACGCCTGCACGTGCTGTACTCTGTTTCCTTTTTTAATGGGTTATCTCGGAAGGAAAGCAGACGGGATACAGAATTACGGATATCGGATATGGATAATTGAGAACGTGTTACAAAACCCTAAATTGTAAAATTTCCCTCATTATTTTCTTCGTATCTTGTAAAAGCCATGAATCTTCAATGAAGAGAGAAATCTATATTTAAATACGTAGCAGCTTGACGTATTCAAAATATAATAATAATAATACATCGCAACATAATAAACCTTTCATTCTCATAGTTCCCCGTCTGTGTAGTTCAAATCCAAATTTTTGCACTACAGGGCGAACAGGATATAAAAAAATGCAACTCTCTTGAGAATATAAAGAGTAAAAATGCTTATAAAGCTTTCAACCAAACATTATATTTCTGTACTGCACATTCAACATTGAAAGCGCAACAGCGACGTGACGTCCAAGTATGTGTGTGTGTGCGAGTTTCTTAAAGTGACACAATAAATTACTAAACGCTTTCATTTTCACTTCATAAAAATCCTCCAAAAAAAAATTATTATTGGAAATAAACATGCTTTGCTTGCATTTTACAGTAAATCACTCGTTCTCTCTCTCTCTCTCTCTCTCCAAAATGTATACACACATGTCGATATATCTAAACTCACATACACAAGCAAAACTACAAACAATCACAGACGTCTAAAAGATTCTTTAGTAAAGAATAACAGCCTCTCTGATTTTCAAAGGCAGCTTGGATAATAAACTAGCCATTCCTTCCCAGCAGTCACGCAATCTTATGTTTGATGGCATTATACTCTCAGCAGTTTTAATTGTAGTCTTGCATCCTTACAAGATAAATTGGTTGTATTGTCTAAGGAGCAATCACGACAGTTCTTTGTGGAACACACAAATATTCAACCTTACGAGTTACTAGTGGGCTTGATAAAAAAATCGTGTCTATATTTATCCTAAAAAAGCTATTACATAACATCACATAATATTATGCCCATTGACAAAGCGGAGAGTACCAATTAATTCAAGTATTCTCCATGTAAGTATCCGGTTCCTTCAGCAGAAAGTTATATTTAGGTACATCTTCAACCGTCAATCGTCTTCTTCTTCTTCTCAACAGCCTGTTATGAATTCTATGTCGCCATTTTACATATGTTCGACTGTGGTTAGTGTTTTTGAAGTAGTGTTTCTCAATAAATGTTTTTTTTACAAATCACTGGAACATTTAACAAATGCCATTTTTTGAGCTCAACATGTAAGTAAAACGGACATTAGACAGGCTATATAAATTGGCACTCGAATTTCATGTTTTAGGTCATCAGACAGCCACCGCTTTACAATCTCTGCGACATTGGTTAGAGATATCTTGACCTTTCTCCCAAGTTTGTAACGGGAAACATTGATCGGGGATACATCATAAATCCGAAGAGATCAAATGAATACTTTTTTCTCGTAAACAACAACAACAACAACACTTTTGTTTAAGTATGTACGGATGTAGTAGAAGAGTAAACAGGGATCTGGTATATTAATCAATGTTGGCCCTCGAATGAACGAGTATTTACTTGCATCTGGCCATGTTTAAATGTATCAAATTTAGAATTGTCTATATCTCTTGAGCTGCAGACTACTCAACCTTTACAAGGTTTCGGGAGAGATGGTCGAACAAACACATTTGAAAAGAAAGTTAAAAAGAGGCTAAAGTAAGGAAGGCCACGGGAAAAGGAAACATGCCTTAAATGCATGTTGACAAGTTGAAACTTTCACAAGAAGAAGAAGAAAAAACAACTAGGAAAAAACTTTTTTTTTTATATTTTGATGGATTTATGCATGATTATACCAATGTTAAATTCAAAAACGATAGAGCAACTTTGTTGACTGGAAATGTAATACATACGGCAACACAATAATTTTACTAGTTTTGCATGGTGGTATCGTTTTTATGCGTAACCGCATTTCTGGGCTGATCTCATGTCTCCATGATCCTTTCCTTTTGAATGTAGCGCATAAAATCGGTACTTTCCTATCGGTTTACGAAATAGTCGGAGTTGCGAAAAAGTTGTTGTTTGTACTATGTATATTGAATGCATTCAGAATTTCAGAGCCCAACTATTTACGTGACCTAAAATTCTGTTGATCGCAGAAACGTTTGTATAAACGAACAAACAAATACACAAATATTTTTTATAGTGTTTGTGTTTTCCTGTTGCCACATACATTATTGTGGTATGGTTTGAAATGGAAATGATGAAAAACAATGCTAAAGTCCGATAAAGTTGTAAATAAGACCCGCTTATTGCTTCAAGTTTCAATCAAATTTTGCAACTTGAAAGCCACAATTTACTTGCATTAAAAGAGCGTGAACAAGATTTAACAAATTTTATCGCCGAGGGTACTATCGTCGTCTCCGATATTACTATGTTAACACTTTCCAGAAAACCCAAAAACGGGCGGCCGGTAAACGACAAGAAATTATGAAGAAACGTACACGGTTCGTAACGAAAACAGGGAAACATGCCATATTTAATTTTATTTACCAAACGATGACACTTATGATCAAGATGTTTTGCTGAAACGTTCTGTTGCGCCTTTGAACTGGTGCTTGCTTGTAAGATTTCCTTGTCTCTGGACATTCAGTAATTGATATTTTATTTTGTTCTTGGAAGCTATAAAAAGGCAGACATGCAGTGCAGACGGATGAATTTAAATCAAGTATATCGTTACTGTCTGGTTTCCTTGGAATACTTAACATCTCCACCAGACATTCTTTTCAATCCCTTTCTTCTTAAATAATAAATTGTCTTTCTAAATATTTTATAACCGAAATAGATAGCTTTTGTAAAATGAAATGCATTTCCACAAGTATTTATTTAAAGGCTGACGCAATCAATAGTATCAAAAAAAAATAATAATAAGTTGCAAATAAATCATTTTTTGTCGAGATAGAGAAGAATCCCTTCTAGTCCTCCAAGTAATTTTCAAGTTGGATACAATGGGGGGAAAATAGTGAAGACAAGTAAACTAAAACTAACTTTACTATATCACAACTTGCCATCCCCTCCTTTTGTGTGGGGAAGAACAAGTGCAAAAAAAGAAAGATTTCCGTTTCTTCATGAAAAAAGATTTAACCCAAACTGAACTTTCTCTGAAAGACTTTTTTTTTCTTCTCTCTCTCCCTTTTTTATTATTTTTCATGCTCTCTTTTAGATTGCAGTTTGATATATGTTTTAAAAGTCTCTTTCATGAGTAATACCTATATATAGGGAAATTTTGTGAGAGAAGATGATATATTACGTACGTTTGTCATAGTTTTAGTTTGATAGCCGGGCTCGTTTCATTTTAGTTGTGTGCGGTGACGATACGATGGTTCAAAATAAAAGACATATTTGGTAGATATGCATGCATGTTTTCAAAGTGCGATGATAGCTTAGAGAAGTGCGTTTGAAAAATGACTATTGGCTTGTTGAAGGCTAAATTGTTATTTAGAAATGGAGAATGAGCTCAAGTTGCTATAATATAGCGGGAGGGCATTGAATATAAACGTAATTTGCATAAAGTATGTTACGCAATTCTGTTAGCATGATGATAAAAAATAATGGTCCATTTTTTTGGGTGCATGTGCAGTGCAGAGAGAGTTATAACATTTTTTTTGAACATATATATTTTTTATACGTAAAAGAAGAGTAGTAGTCGTTGTAGTAGAATGCGATGTATTAAATTTAGTGCTACAGCAAAAGAGTCAGAAGGACGGACACTCGTCATAGTCAGCGTTTTTTCTTCTTCTTTTTTTTACTCGCAGATAAGAAGAAAAGGAGGAATGTCTATTACCTTGTGTCACACTTTCCCCCCATATTCATTTCTCACAAGGAAAAGAAGTAACATTGTTTTTTTTTGTTCTGGATGAAACTTGCGTAACCTCGCGCCACAAAAAAACCAATGAGCAGTAAAACGGTTGAGCAAGTTACAAGTCAAAAAATGGATACCAAGCCATTTACTGAAATTACGTGGAAAAAAAAAGTTTCACCCGCGTAAGTTCTGTTTTCATCATTACGGCTATAATATTATGTAGGTACCTATGTATATAACAATAATATGTAGTGTGTGTTGTTGCACACCATTAAAGCCTAAATATTACGACTACCAACAAGAGCAATAGCAGTGGAGATAAAAGGTGGAAGTGGAAAGGGTAAAAAAAGATTCTGAATCGAATAAGTGAAACAATCGGTTCATTCATTTCATTCATTCATGGAAACATGTGATGACGATGAACAATAAGCTCGACATGGGAAATCACGAGGAATGGAGAGGTGAAAAACAACAACGACTTCCTAGGGAATACTGATACGTTTGTGTACATACACATGCATGATCATCATTCATCAATAGATATAATAATAATAATATTTTTTATCTATTTTCAGAAGACCCACAGAAAGAAAGAGAGTGTGAGGCTGTGGATGGGTAAAAAACAGATGTGTATAAAAACTTTCATAAAGGTTTCTTGTGTTGTTCGTATGAAATGGTAAAGTATTGTACCTAGACAGCCATGGCCTCTTTTATTTGCTCCTCCGGTTATTTGTATGATACGTCGTCGTTTCTTTTCTACAACAACTTTAGTAGTGGGAGGAGGATGATGAGGAATAGGAGGAGGTGACGTCCATACTTTTATGTTCGTTTGTAAGTCGCACGATAGAAAGTAGTAAAAATCACTTTTCATATTCATACTACTTTTCTTTCTGTCAACATTTGGTTTTGGTTATCACCTTCTCTCCTCTCTTATCAATACTTTTGTTGCTTACATAACTGCTGCTTCGCTAGTTTTTCATGTAATATCACAGTTTTCATCAACTTTTGTGCATGTATAATACTACTCAAAAGATTTATATTTTCATTTATACTTCTCTGACCAAAAAGTATACGACTACTAACTGAGAAAAGATGCATTGACAACTTTGAAATTTATAGACATGTACCAAAAAAAGGTGTTGGTGGTATGGTGGTGAGCGGAGGAGTAGGAGGAGGTTGATAAAGAATCATAAAAACTAAAATTGAGAAGGGAAAGTTTTCTTGACGGGTTTGAAAAGTAAGGAAGCAGCACGTTAGCAACCATGCAAATTTGGCTGAAATAAGCTGTCATCGCCAGCAGCAGAAAATTTTGCCATAAGAGCAAGTTTTTTTTGGGGAGGGGGGAGGGAGTCCACGTGAGACAAGATATTTCCTTTTCATTTCCTGCTGTGTGTCTCTTTTATGAATTGTAACACAATACATGTATACCTTTTACATGGACACATATATATGGATAAGTTGTTACTACTTTGCACCTGGAAATTTGCTTTGATACTTGGAATGATGATGATGATAATGAAAATCAGCAGGGTAATTTAGAAATCCTGTTTTAAATCAACTGTAAAAATCTCTTCACTTGTACTTAACTTACATTAAAAAGGTAAGAAGGTTGTTATCATTGTGGGAGAAACATATTTTTTTTTAAATACGTGATGGTGGTTGGTGGTGTGACCTTTTTAATATGTGATGTTTTTTAAATATGTAAAAATTGCACAAGATGCTTTGAATATAAATATACATTACATTCACGTTATGACAGCTGACTTGATTATGTAAACGAAAATGTGTGACATGAAATTTTTTTTCTTCCTGTGAAAGTTGACAAACTGTTGGGTCTCTCGTTAATGCATTCATTGCATAACACGCCATGTCATAAAGAAAGAGAGAGGGAGAGTGTGAAAATAACATACATACTTTGACGGGTGCATTTTCGGCACGCTGGATACTTCAAAGTACATGACTCTTTTAATAATTTCCCATTTTCTTGCATCAACAAGATCGCTTCCTTTAAAAAGATGTGTCGCTCACTATCACTTTTCATTTTATATGATTCTAGATGATGATGATGATGAGCAAGTGCTCCTATTTCAAACATATATAATGAGAGAATTACAAAAGAAACTTGTCATGGTTGATGACGCACGGGTGGTTAGCCATATACATACTTTCACACAAGAAGCTTTCTTTCCTTTTCCACGCTTTCTCCTTTTTTCTCCAATTTATTTCCAGTTACGCCAGCCAACTTTGTTGTAGTCTTTACATGTACAAGTAGCATGGCAAGTACTACATAGCAGTTTATAACAATAACAATTCTATCACCAATTTTTGCCGCTGAACTATACTACCATCCGGTGCAAAGTACAAAACTATAACATTTTTTTTTCTATTGGTAGTGTATTTACTACATGGGAATTTTTTACTTGTTATTGATGATGATGATGAAAATGATGTATGCACTTGTTAAGAAGAAATCTTGTTAGCAAAACTATTTTATTTAGAAAGAGAGGTCTTTTTTTCCAGAGTGACACAAAATATAAGTAAGTAAGTTCCCATGCCCACTTATTTGTACAATAACTTATTCATTTCTTATCGTCACTTTTTTTACACAAAGGCCATTCATTCCTTTCATTTTCTTCAACTCTCATATAAATACTTAGATCCTTCTGAATCCGACGGAATTCTGGTGATGTGCATCTTAGCAAGTCTATTTAGTAGACTCTCACGCACAGGAACTACACTTTATAATAATATTTTCCCTCTTTGTCTCTCTCTCTCTCTCTCTCTATCTTTCCTGCATGCTAGCATTTATTCTGGTTGAGAACATTTAATATGCAAGGATTCGCCCAATTCATGCATCAGCGTACATTATAACCAAGCACTAAAATAATAGTAGTATTAGGCATTCACATGTCCGCCTTATCACCGATTCCCTTCAACAAGGGGCAACATGGACATATATATTATTTATATGTGTATTTAAAATATACACTAAAATGCTAAATATAAATAGATGTGTACGAATGCACATCATAGAACCCATTTTATTGTTTTACAAACTTGACATCTCAAGCACCCGTATATTCCGTGCTATGCTGTGAAAGTGAATTTTCTCCTTTTTGCTGGAATGTTTATATATTTTTCCAAAGAAGGAAAGAAACAAATCAAAAGTGGAGACGCGTGTACCTCGTTATTATTTTAATGCTGCTGTATATTCAAAAGTTCTACTATTATCCATTTTTATTTTGCAAAATGATGCGTTCCATTTTTGCGGACTAATTGGTGCTGTTTTTCGCACTTCCACAGCATAGGTATATATAAATATATACTAAAAATGAAGCAACCAACATCATCAATCTCTTTACAAACAAAACTTGTGCTGCTGATGACAATATTATATAATGAGTAGTACATAGTCCATGTGCCGTTACATTAATAAATTCACACGAGTGAGAGTACTGAAGGAATACTTTTGTTGTGGAGTTATTGATTAGCGTCGCGTTTTTTGTCGTAAGAGCTGTGATGTAATATATTGTTTTAGAGCTACCTTTATGTTTCTGATATTTTTCTAGAGAAAAAAAAACAAAAGTTTATAACATTTCTGGCTTTCCATAAATCAAAGCGGGGTAACATTATTACAGTCATTTTATGTCATCCCATGTTTCATGGATATAGTTCTGGTAACAAAATAAAAAGAGGACCTTTCCACACATTTTTTATATTGGAATTGAATGTAGTGTGATAAACATTCAAAGGATTTTTTTCTCGGTCGGATGTAGTATAACCTTCTTTATTACTTTGATTTTTTGCGTGCTCTCCTTTTTCAAGGATATTTTCGTTTGAGCAATAAGTAATTTCACATTTATGGATAAGCCCGTAGTATTTATCTAAACCATTAAAATGAATTTGTTCATAATTTTTTTTTTTGAAATTTATTATCGCTATGGTGGTTTAGAGTGGAGACAAATCTAAAGTCTCTTTTTTTTATCACAACTCTTTAATGGTGTAATAAACTTTCAGCTTTTTTTGAGACATCAAAGGCCATTTTTTCAAATGTACCCCACACATTGCAAAACAGATTTTCAATTCAATCTACTAAAGATTATGTGTGTATCTTAACCAGTTCAGTTGACGCTTTTTTCCCTCTTCTGTACATTCATGGTGACATGATATAGCTATATATAGACTTAAAAAGTTCAACTGTAAAGCTAGCAGGATTAACTTTTCAAAAAGATATGAACCCTATTTATTTCCAATCCTTCTTTTTCAATGTAAAACCAGAGTTGCATTGTTATTTTAGAGGGCTATAATCACAACAAGTTGAAGTTACAAAATGGGCTTGATGATGCTAAAAAGGCAAAACGCTTTTATAATCTAATTCCTATAGTCAATAGTCCTCGAGCATATTATGCATATATTATATATTCCCTTCACGTACGTACATTTCGCCAAGCAGCTCACAGCTCAATGAGATCAAATTATGGGGGAAATTGGAACCTTTTACCGACCAAAGCATACTTTTATATTTATAGGTAATCATACATTTTTAACATCAAACAACGCTGTAGTGTAAAAATATAACGGCCCAGATTACATATTACGACTAGCGAGTAATACTGAAAGGATAAATATTAAATGTCATTTTTGTCTTTTATTTTTGTGTGATTCTATGACTGCATCAGAATCAGACAAAACGGAAGCGAATCTCCCCATCCATACAAATGACTGGTGATGATGGCTGACGACGCAACCGAGAAGTGGCAGTATTGCAAAAAATAAGAATTTATATCGGCATTTATGAAGACGTTTGCTGTTATTGACATCTCTGTAATCTAATTAGGCTTTGTGAGTAAGTCGGTTGATATCTTTAGTGGCTATGTATTTTGGCAGAATTTGTGCTCATCTGATTGAACATGAATGCTTCATAGATACTAAATCGGAGTCACAAAGTTTGAAACCAAAGCTTTAGCCCCCAACCTTGACGCTTGCATTATAAAAGACCACACAAAGTTGTGGTCGGTGCTACACTACAATTTATGTCTAATAATAAGCCATTTCGCCGACACAACATAAACTAACGGCAACAAAAACAAAACATCCACAGACTACACTGCAGACAGTGTATTCACGATTATAGGAATGATGATTCTCATCTATTTGTAAACAAAAGATTAAAAAGTTACATTTCATTTCATACCTCAAGTAAATAAACAGGCAACAATAGTATAAATATAACTGACAGTGGTGAGATTTGTATTCTAATCCTAAAACTATAATTTCTCATTTCATCTGTCAGCTTTCAAAATTGTGTGTTATTTCAGTCACAACAACTCCGATTTAAAAAAGAAATGTTTGGCCAATTAGGAAAAGTTTTTATTGTATAGAAGAATATGATCGGTATTACCGATTCGGTAACCACTTTGGGAGAATTATTATTACGTGAGCTTTGTATAGTATAACCATTATATATTCTCAATTACATTTTCCCACACACACACACACACACACAACAGCCTGTCATCTTCAAATGAGTTACTACGAATCCTATAAATCTCGAAATAAATAGCTCGTTATTATTATGATGAAGCATAATAATAAGCTATACTTCACACTTCACACAACAGCAGTTCCATTTTTGTACGTATGTCCATGTCCGTGCAAACAGGCGCAGGCAGGCTGGCAACTCGTATTGAACGACTGAACCACGTTTTTTACCAAAAAATCTCGCATTACTATGCTCAGTACAATGCATCCCATGTTCCGTACTTAACCCCGTTTTATATGACATGTATTTCACACAGGTGTACTACTTCTTAACTCATACTTATTCAAATTAAATACGTTTGGAACACTTTTTATATGGAAATACGATTACAAGTCAACCATCAAGCTTTAGAATGATGACTGGAACCATCTGTTCATCTCATAATAATATAGCAGAATGATACGACTTAACGCAACTTTCTTACTTCGCGTATTTACAGCTTATTTTTTTATTATATTTTATTTTTATTTGAGGAGTATTACCACATTACCACCATATCCTTTATAACAGGATACATGTTTTGTAGTCCTTTTCCCCTATTTTTAGATATATTCTTTGCTCAGGGAAAAGGTGTTAAAGGTTTCCTGTGTGTAAGCATGCATGACAAACAACGCGACCAACTGTTCTTGTTGTCTTTGTCTTACCAACTCTTTGTGAATTGAAAGTGACTTGAATGTTGTTGTGATAAATACCAATATCAACATTACACACAGCTCGTTCCAACTTTTGCTTACAAAAAAAATATACAATATATACACATCTTACAAGCAAGGCACCTTTTTTTTACTATACAGAATACAGAAAAACAGATTCATTACTATTCACAACATTCACCACGCAACCATTCTATGCGGACGAGTGGAAACAAACAAATGGTAGAAAAATGTACTAATGGAAAAATGCTTTTCTTTTTACTTTCTCTCTCTCTCTCTCTCTTGTTCATTTACTGCCCTAGCGATTCCAGTTTGACTTTCTCTATCCTTCCATTTCTCTTTGTACCAATCTTGCGTCATCATTATTACCACTGCCACCAAAACACTGTGAAACAATCTGAGTTTTTTAGGCAATACTCACACATGTATATATAAAAAGAGTAAAAAAGTAGGCTGCGCATATGGGATCTGTGCTTTTTCTCTGGCAAAAAAAAACATACGCAAACAAGGAAAAGAAAAGGAATAAAAGTCTACAATGCATTGTCGTTACATAATGTAATGACCAACTTTTTAGTATTCACAAAGAACACGACAAAAGTCGGTATACAAATTACGGCCTTGTTGCACTCTATAAACAAAAAAAGAAAATCAGCTTTACCAAAAGTTACTCCCTCTGCTTTCACTGTCCTTCCTACGAAAAAAAAGATACCAGCAACAGTCATCATCATCATCTCTTAAACAACAATAACAACAAACAACTGTACATCCTACGCAATAATGTCGCTTCTTCCAAAGATTTCTTTCCGTTTTTAGGTGCAGTTTGTTTGCTATTTTTTGGGGGAAAGATTGCACTTTCCATTCCTTTTAACGAGCAAAAAGCAATTGTGAGCAATGACGATGAGTCCTGGAGACAAAAAGACATTTCTCTGTACTTGTTTACATTTTATACACTCTTAACTTTTAACCGTCTTTACACGACATCCATATCTTGAGAGGGTGCAGAGACTTGTTGTTCTCAAGTAGTTGCCGCACATATAAAGAAATAAATGCTTCTTCAATGTTTTTTCGCGTAAACAAAATCGACAACATCTTCATAATGGCAATGGCTACATGGCAACGACAATCAAGACACAAGGACGACCAAACCGTCATATTTGATGATGAATATGGATGCTGAATTGAGAATGTAAACAAAGCGCAAAGCAGGAAAAAGCAGGAACTGTTTACATAGAAAAATGAGTCAATACTTTCTTGAAACCTTTTCACTCCCGCTTTTTTTTTCTTGTCAAAATAAATAGGTACAGGCGGTTTTTGAAGACAACACATCTGATTTTGTCATGCAACCAAATTCTCTCTCTCTCTCTCATCATCTCTGAATGCAATAATAAGAAAGCTAAACATTTTTGCTTTAGTTCATGCTTAGTTAGTTTTTTACGATAAGGATTCAAGGTCGAAATAAATATATACATATTTATTTTATGAAACAAAAAAAATATTATCAAACAAATCAGTAGTCAGGCAGATAGATAAAAAGTTTACTTAATTCATACAACTACCTATCTAGATTCAGTGGGATTAACGATCTGTCTGTATTTTGTATTTAGGTTTTTATCTATTTGCTACGCCACTATATACTGATGCACATTCTCGTTCACACACGCAATCATACTCGTTTGTTTTTTATGTTTAAACTATCAGCAAATATTAATGACCGTTGGTTATCACCATAATGCTTCCCTACTGCTCATATAAATGCATTCCTAGTACAGCAAATCATATCGGTTTTTTTCAAGCTTTAGCTACAAGTTTTACATTTATTTTTATGGATAAAAACATTGCAGTGCGTTGTGGAAAGTGACTTGGATATTTATGTATCATTTCATCTTTTTTTATTATCCAAATGACCATGCCAATCCAAATTTTGGTGCTATTCTTCTACTACTTGACTTGCATGGATGATGTTGATGAGATCAGACAAAGAGTCAAGGACTATGTACCTATTAAACTTCATCTCATATTATACAGAGCTTTGTAGTAGGCATCAATATCAGTGAGTAGAGTAGCAGTGTGAGCCGTGCGTTTAGTTTAGTGTCGGGGGAGCCGTCATGAAACTCTACGTATATAAGCTTGATTCCCTTTTTGTTTGTTTATCTATTTTGGCTATATCGCACAACACGCTGGTTTGAATGATACCAATTATAATTGATCCCTATTTTCGTTTCCCTGTGTTTGTACGAAATCATTATTTACTTGGTACTATATAAACACATTTTCTAATTCATTTGTCTTGTTCTCAAGATACACCGCACCGATTTGAGTATAAAAAAAATAATACAAATCACAGTTTATAACTATTTTAGTTTCATATATTCTATCGTTTTTTTCTATAAAAAACAGTATTTCAGCGTTTTTGTACTAAAAAAATATGCTGATACAGTTAAATACATATTACTTTTAGACTTTATATATCGCTATCCATCTTGTGTGTTTAATGTACTCACAAAAGTAACATTCCAATATCTCGCACTCCCATTTTTTTTGCATTTTTTCAACTTTGCCGACAGCCAGAAAACTTGGAAACAGTGTAAGATTTATGGGGATATTATTATTACTTGTTATTTTCATGTGTAGCGTGCAAAATCCTTAGTACAGTAGTAAATATCGCATTTACCTACAATTTCACTTGATAATAATAATAATAATATAACTTCTTGCAGAAACTTTTCAGATTTTAGCATCAACCTTGGAAAATGCTCTTTTTATCCCCGCAAAATAGAATATAGGTATATATATATATAGGTATGTATACCTTTTTTCTATTTTTGCTGATATATAGGTTGTCTAGTATTTCTTGTTGATATTAAGCTTTCCAAATATCGACAACATTATTTTGAGTATTAAAGGAAACATGGAAAGTAAACTTTAAAAATTAAATCATTTAAGTAATATTTACTTCTCGCGTTTCCGCTATATAAAATTATGTATATGGTATGTAAACTGTAGTACGAGTGCAGCTGGGTGTAAAACAGTAAAATATCAAACTTGAAACATTGGACAGAATGGGCATGATGATGTCGACGGGAAACAAAACATTGTTTATATCTTTCATCCCATTTTCTAGTATAATATGTAGTAGTAGCAGTAGTCGATACTATACACAGTTTAAGTTGAAACAAAGTTGAGCATTCACAAACATGAAAATGTTTTTTTTCTATACCAAAAACGTTGGGCTAGATATATGCCTGTTGTGCGTGACATACTGAAGGAAATGGAAGCAAAACTTTTCTTCTTCTTTCCGTTTTCAGCTCTGAAGGTTAAGAATGGGTTTGTTCTTCTCTTTCATTTTTGGGAGAAAAGTTTGTTGGATGCAAATACATAAATTATGCTATTCATTTACTTTCCTTATGTTTTTTACTCCTATTCCTTATCTCATTTATTTCTTACTTTACTAGGTATAGTAAAACAAGATCCCTATAAGACCTACCTATATATATTTTTTCTAGTTGCTGTTGTTCTTCAACAATCATTTGTTTCATTTACACTGTAATTTCATACTGCGCAACTTATCTAACCAGAAAGTATTGCCAGAAACCGAGTACCTCCAAATTCCGTAATTACATCAAATGACCAACTGGTTTCTGGTCACTATCAGCAATTCTCTCGGCAAGTTTACACAATACCTATTATTTACTTAGGCGACCAACAGAATGAGTTACGCCATGGATTGATAGGATAATGACTTTGATCATGATGATGGTGATGATGATAGCTATACGACGAAATAACATGCAGAAAAAATGTTGAGCAAGTTTCATCAGTTTTTAGTGTACCCGGTGGGGCATTCGCCACCTACAAAAACAGCTAAAAAAGCATCTCCGTCACTTCTAAACTTTTACCCCATACTAGCCCATATACCGACTTTATATAATATGCATGCATGCATGTCACTTGGAGCTGTCACTTTTATTGCAGTCTATAAAGCGTTTAAATTGGCATTACGCTCTTTCAATATAAGCCGTAGAAAACCAAGCAGTGTTAAACGTCTTTCTTTCTGCGTGGAACACATAGGTATTATATAAATAATATGGTTGGCTTCCCGTAATGTCAAGCCTTACATTTTTATGACACATGACAGCAGTATATAGTGATGCGGCATGATATATATCAATATATAAGTGTGTGCGATATGATGGTGATAAACATAATGTAATTTTACGTTTTTTTCTCTCTGCATTAATTTATGGCCTTTACAAAGAATTCCTTTTTCCTGCTGTCATGATGGCAGGAAGAGTTATATTTGCTTTAACGTGGAAAGAAAAGAGCATCCAGAACGTACCACACCAACGCAAAAGATCAGTGGAAACCGCTGTTCGTTCAATTGCTTACGACAGCTTGTTGTTCTTTTACTGTTGTGAAAGTGGTTTGGGAGAAAATTCTCTCTCTCTCTCTCTCTCTCTCTCTCTCTCTCTCTCTCTGCCTTTTCTCTTTCATCTACTACGCCTACTACTCAACAGAACTTCTCCATTTTCAACCAAACTATTTCTGCAATTCGTCTAAATCAATGGCTCCACTTACAACATCCGATCCTTTAGAATTGGATGCATATTATTGTACCACGCACAATTAGCACAAATTATGTTGGGCAATACAAAATTATAAACTCACGTATGTTTCTTCATAATTGTCATTATGTTATATCGATTTCCAATGAATTTCCACTTTAAACTTTCCATAATCATTTTGTATGGTATCTTTGCAAGTGTGCGGTATTGGAATTCCAATTAATGTGTATGTGTTGATAATGTTCGCATCCGAGTTCTAGTGTGTCCACACACATGGTATATGCACGTACATTTGTTAATTGATTGTGTGTTTAATGAAAATGAATACTTTGGCAATACTTCATTTCGTATTTATCATTAAACGGTGTTGGTGGTGGAACATACATTTATACACAGGCAAAATTATAGGTTACGAGGGGACAGAAACTGCCGCTGCTAAACACTTCATCATCGCTCTCAGTTAGTTTGTTTGGCTGAAAGGAAAAGGCTTGTGTAAACATTTCATCGCACACTCACATACACACTCTCTCGAAGAAGATGTGTGTCGGGTGTGTTTGTATATGAGACGGACGAAGAGAGCACACAAATAAAATATTATATGAATAATATACCCCACACATATTTGGACCAGGAAGAGAAGTAGGCCGGCAACAACGCACTCGGATGAAAATTTCCTGTTTTATGTCTTCTTAAAAAATGTGAAATGCACCGAGAAACTGATAGGCTCCATTGACTGCGTGTGTGTTGTTCTGTCCATCACTTGTTGGATGATGACGAGTCAAGACACATTTCACCATGCCATATTATACATGAAATAGGTATATACTTTACAAATCATACATTCTCTG
>JAITYZ010001303.1:0-18253 GCA_027744595.1 Paronellides praefectus | reverse complement strand
GTTGTTTCCTACAAAGCCATTATACAAACCACAAGAGCAACTCGTTAAAGTTCACATACATGCTCATTCCTGATTAATATAGATGTCACCAGTACAATTTCCGGTCCATTATGACACCCTATTTGTCCGAGAAGCCATAATATCCTCGGTCTTTGTTTGCCCAACACGCATTTTACCAAAGAGAACCGATATATATGTTATTATTAAATATGCCAGGGCACCAAATTTCGTCGTCCATCCGTCCGTTCGCGCTCCCACGCCCACATCTTTGAACAGATTCTGTCCAAATAATATAATTCTTTGGTAACATATCGGTTCTTAGTTATATTTACAAAATCCAGTTTCTTCTTCTTTTCCTTTTATTATGTCACAATGTAAAATGCCATGACGTATGTTGTACATTAGTGCAGGAATAGGAAAATTTCCCTCTACATACACAAATACATGAGTATTCGTAGGTTCGCCTAGTTGACTTTGATTGCTCCGTTTCTTTTCCAGCACCATGTGTACTTATAAAGTCAATCTGACACACGTAGTTGCATAAAATATACTACCTCATTTATTACAAAATTCCCAATATACAATATCAGCACAAACGGCATAACTTTCAGTGCATAAAATACGATCGCTGCAAGACCATTGCAAATATTATTTTGTGCTTCCTACAGACTATCATCCAAACCTTTATATATTTGTATGAGGGCTTTAACTGTTGCAACAAGCAACAGTAGCTGCGGACGAAAACATGTAATATTGCCCATAAATGCAAGAACATACCTGTTGACATACCCAACTTGATGGCTTACTCTCTGCTGGAATTCATTTGAAAAGATCTTAGTTTCCCACAGAGCAAGTTAACAGAAAATGTAGCATGCCAGAACATCGCCACCGCCACCACCACATTATATACAACCACCATCCAATATGCACACATGCATCACCACGACAGTTGTATTCCTTGTCTGCCTCCATCCACATCCTTTTCTCCTACGCTTTCCTTGTATTTAGCCAACACTGTGTAAAAATATCTCCTTTCTTTTTAGCTCACTCTCTCTCTCTCTCTTTTCTTCTAGTTGCTCCTTATTCCCCACTCACTCGTCGCTACTGCTTCCTTTTTTACAGTGGCACACGTACAAAAACTACTTGGCAAGTAGAAAGGAAAAAGGCTAGGGTAAAAACGTAAAATCCAGTAAAGTTGAAAAGGAAAAGAGAGACAGAGAAAGAGAGGTTGAGAAATAAAAGAGCAGGGTAAAGGAAAGGAAGATTTTATTTGTTCCGTATCCTTTCCTCTGGAAAAAAGCAGCAGCGCGCCAACCGCTATATACACTACATATATATTTATACTATATTTGCCAAAAATAACACCAGGTCAAGGGTGGTGGTGTTGCTGGTGTTGCAGTAAACAATATATATATATAATATTATGAATAGTAATAGTAATCATATAGCAAACAAAGCCGCACATAATAAGACATACAGATAAGAAAACTCTGCGTGAAATTGCACATGCTACCTGTTTAAAATACATAATAATAAACAAAAACGGCAAGGTGAGAAAAGGAATGGGTAAAATGGGAAAGGAAAACGAAAAAAAATATACAGTACGATCTGTTTGGTAGCAGACAGTTAGTGTAAATCATCAATGCGAGTTTCTTTATCTTCATACAACTCAATATCGTAAAGAGACGTCGTCGTAGAAAGAAGAAGGAAAGGTTTATCATATACATATATCCAAAACACACACACACAAACACACAACAAAAATCATAGACCAAAAGTAAACTTTCTCTCTTTCCCTCTCTGTTGTACTCCCTGTTGCACCACTTTTCCTGACTGCTAAACACTTTTCTGCCTCGAAGGTATGTATACAACACACACATATACACTCACTCAGGGAGGAAAACTTGTTCTCTCTAGTTATTCATTTATTTGACGTTTACACTTGTTGGGCTCACTCTCGCACTCTGTTTTTTCTTCTTTCTCTCTCCCTCTTTAACTGACTATTTACCATCACCACTGCCTGCAAAAGTCTTTTTTTTTTCGGTGCAAAAGTAATAATGTTATGTACATACTTATATGCCATATTTATACAGATATATTGTTGTGGCTGACGGAGCACCTTACCCCTTTCTCTTCTGTTTTCTACTAAACGGATATACATCTTTCTGTGTGTGTAAGCTGAAAATGAGCAACCATGTCAGATAAAAGTACACAATAACCTGGTAATAGTGGGAGATTTTATGATGATATTTGTCGCTTTTTTAAAAGTACCTTTGGAGGATATTAGTGAACTTTCAAACATTTACAAATAGTATGACTACGTAGCAATTTGCTTGCTGGCCTCCAAAGAAAGAATACAAGCTGAGAGAGAACAAAAAAAGTCAGAAACACAAATATAAATACTTCTTTATGTGCCGTGTTTGGTCACAATGCACGAGTTTAGTAAACTTCTGCTATCTCAAAGGACCCTCTTTATGTGCTAATCAAACTGTGTCAAAATAAGACGAGGGAGTTATTATATTTTGTATGACGCAACAGAAATATAATAAAATAAATCAAGTTGTATGTATTGTTGTACAACTGAATATTCGTAAAGTGAAATCGGGGCAAACAAAAAAAAATAACTGGAAGATAGTGTGAACGTGAACAAAGCTCGGTAATTGAGAATAGAGCAAAAAAAGTGACAAGAGTAACATTTTATATAAAATACCAAATAAAAAATGCATCAGTTTGCTTGATGCCCCAGTGCAGTGACTGCTATTGTTGTGTTATAATAAAGCATTTTACATCCTCAATTCGTCCTGGAACAACCTCATGAAACTTAAAAGTGGTCTGCTGAACTGCAGGTACGTTTTTCTCTTTAAAAAAAATCTATATATTTTTTCACCAGTGATTTCTTTGTAAATTATTGCATTATGGATTCCTAGAAATTATATCATAAATATATATACCTATTCTATTAATTGAAACATGCCCACATAGTATAAATGATGTACTAGGAAATTAAACGTGCTTTGGAAACTGCTAATGGTTTTCATAAAAACGTGGGATTTGACACCATTGTGTACTCTTGCCATTTTTCGGTACTGATTTGATGATGATCCCGCCAGATTTCCCTTTTTCATTTTTTTTGTGAAAGAAAATGAATAAGAATATTGTAAAAAACGTAAGTGCACTTCACATTTGAAGAGGGGAATCATTCCTGACTACGCATACAATCACACGATGGAGAGAACAAAGACTATACAAATAGTGAACAAGCTTTGCGTAGCATGAATATTGATCAACCATCTCTATTATTATCGTGATGATATGTATCCTCAAAAAGTAATTATCATTTCATTCTTGTCAGATTCACCCTCTACGAAAAAATGTATCTACTTGATAAATTTATATACTTAACTTGTATGTTTAGCTTGCGTAGCATGAATATTGATCAACCATCTCTATTATTATCGTGATGATATGTATCCTCAAAAAGTAATTATCATTTCATTCTTGTCAGATTCACCCTCTACGAAAAAAATGTATCTACTTGATAAATTTATATACTTAACTTGTATGTTTAGCTCAATGCTAAACTGGCAGAGATGGAGATTAGTGTTCTCTTTTAGCTATTTAGTTTCATCAATACATTTTGTTGTTGTTTTTTCTTATGAATGATTTTCATATTTCCATTTCATACAAAAAATTTGTAAGCAGATAATGACAACCAGTTACTCAAAATAAAGTTTGCTTAAATAAGGAGTTGAGGTAAAATATAATTAGCGTAAAATTGAATGAACATTTCCGCCCGACAACGCATCCATTACCTGCGTACTACCTATTTAGAAAACAGTCAGATCCAAAATAATAGCCTTTTTCGTGGAAAACGACAAAACGTAAATAATATAAATAAACCCATTAAAAAATTAAGATTGCTTACAGCACAGAATATATACATAATATAATATAGACATATTTACTGCTGGTAAACAAGTACAACTGTGGCCATGTGAAGCATTATATTATCAAGAAAACTTTATCATATCATGATAACATAATTGTGCATGTAATCGTGAAATTCTATCATCATGAACCCGCCAAGCAGAAGATAACTTGTTGAACTCCGCTTGTTGTAGAGTGAAAGACAGAGACAGTCTTAATAGATTTCATTTCTTCTTTCTCCCTATAAAACAGTTGTAACTTTTTATGTACTCATTCTAACAACCACAACAAATACAACCCACCATCATAACCAAGAAACATGTACGCATACATTTTAATTCGACAAGTGGAACAGCGGGGGTGAAAACAGATACAAATATTGTATGTTTGTTATATTATATTCATTTGTAGACAAGCGTATTTTCTACGGTCTATACGCACATCTGTCCGTCCATCTTCATTCATTTTTTTCAGATTATAACAAGCTTGGAGATGGCTTTGTCCCGCATAAATGGTTGCATGGAATGCAAAGAAACTTAGTACACAGAAACGTACAAATGAATTAGGTTTTGACTATATTTATCTCATCACAAATAATAATTTTTATTATTAAGACACGACTATTATATATTTTCTTCGATCGATTGGCCATCTATCAAGCTCATATATATTATAAAAATAATCATATAATAATTAACCTGTTATTGTCGTTATTGTTCGTCAACAATTTTGCTACTTTACTAAACTGCATTAAACGTTCAATTTTTACACGAATTTGTGTAACCATACAAATATTTTCACATTTGTCCGAGACGGCCGTCACAGTTAGTATTCAGTATATAATTCAACTTTTTTGGTGGTGAAAGCATCAGATATTCTCAAAGTAACTGTTTATGTACATATTAATATTACATTTTGAACAGTAACAAACAAACTGACTACTCCTCTACTGTCCTTGGTCACTAACCATTTTCCCTGCAACTATTACACTTTACTTAGATTTTACGAGTACAACAAGCAGTAATACTGCATCAACCAGAAAGCCTAACATGTTATATAACTCGTATTTTTTTCGTGGGAGTAGTGTACAATAGCATATTACATCACCACCACCGTAAAAGAAAGAAGTCGATGAAGCATATATTCAGTTGTTATGTTTTATTATGGGGACATATAAATACACATACACAAATATCCACACTCCTACTACTTGTTGTACGTGTCATATTATACATTGCACTGCGAGAAAGGGAGAGACAAGGAGGAAAACAACAAGGCAAGAAAACTCTTCTTATTACACATCTATTGGCGAATTACGGGGTTGAGTTGTTGCGATGAGGCAGGCAATCTATTTCTCTTTCCACTTGTGGATCTGCTCTTTTGCGATAGCTTCTTCCAGAGAGTAATAGAAACTGTTCTTGTGTCTTTGCTTCCACCACCACCACCACCATGAACCAAAGTAGTTGTAAAAGACAGGAAAACAAAAGCAAACTCACAATGGGCAAAATAGTAGTAAAAATAATAATAATAATGCCCCACCATCCCGTGAAGATTTATATTGTTGTTCACAATAGATGCATATGTCATCATCTTCTAGTAAGGGTATTTCAACACTTTCACAGCATCCCTATTCCCTCTCCCCGTGTTTTATATAAGCTCACATCTTAAAATAAAATAAAATTGCAATGCGAGGGGGAGTCAAGAAGTGGTTCTTGTTTTTCCTTCTAAAATTACATATATACCTATCTGTCTATTCTGAGATCACAACCTTATTTAATTATTTATATTGGATAATATGATAAGGGATACACAATGTGCGTTTTCATGTAATAAATAAAACTACATGCCTATATACCTAAAATATCCCAGCCTACTAGTAAGGTTTTTGAGGACCAGGCATTTTGCTTTGTCATTTCTCTACAATGAATCATAGTCTAAAGATCATAAACTTTTCAAGATTTGGTCACATTTGAACTCTTTTCAACATCCGTAGTGAAAGTTGCTGAATGTTTCACATTCATCTGCGTTTTACGTGTGCCCGTATGTACATACCTATTTGCTATGAAATATCATTCATAATGGGAATGTCATGAGCAAGTACACAATACACATAAATATACACACACTAATAACAATAATAATAAAAATGCAACAAGAAACGGGTGTATGAACCACTCGAAAATCCTCTATCATCATCATGTGGAGACAAGGAGAAAATATATAGAATGTAATGTGAGTGATGCGATAACAGTCATTGAAAGCTGTAGTCAAGAGAGGATAATATGCATTAACAAAAAGTAATGTATGCTAACTGCATGTGGTACTAAAGGAGTAGTAGTCGCCGTATCGTATTGCATATTACATACAACTTTTGTAGTCATCCACACTCTACTATATACATATAATACAGAGTATTGAGTGAATGAAATGCGAATTACCTTGTGTTTCTTTCCTGTTTACTATATATACACAGCATTTTAGAAATCTTTATACTTTTTGTGTATAAAACTTACTACCCCTGCTCCTTTCGACATCAACTTTCTCTGTATAACGCTTTTGCTAGTCATTGTTGGTTCTCTGTCTCTTTCTTTTTCTTGTTTAGTTTTAATGTCTATCTAGAGGGTATATAGTAAAACGCGTATACATTTTGTATTTATATTTATTGAGCTGCTCCCTTTCAGCAAGCTCTCTCACAGTTCCATATAATCTTGTTTAATTGCCATCCTTTGGTCAGGAAAATGGGAGAGCAGAGACGATGACACTTTCCCTCACTCACACTGACTAACTGAAATGAGTAAAGTGAAATGATAGTGTTGAAAGACGGTGATGATGTTGATGACGATGGTAGCGAAGATTGGAAAAACTGTTGCTGTTCAAGCTTTTGAGCATAAAATGACACACAACGTGCATCAGTAGTTGTGTATGGTGATGGTGTAGCAAGCGATGCGGCGTCAAACGATGGAGCAAACAATGTTGCTTGAATGTCGTACATTAACTCTCATTCTGCTGCTCCCTTGTGACTCCAAATAATAAAATCATTCTCAATGAGTTCCTTAATTAAGTTAATAATACCTCATCTGTAGAAAGAGTCTACCAACCATAACCAACAAAATGTCACTAAAACGTAAAGTGCAAGTAATGTAGTATAGCTAATAATATATGCCAAAACATATTATATAACGATACACTTGAAAAGTTTTCCTTCACTTCTACAAAAGTTTGCGTACAACAACCATAACTAACTAACCCGTGTTGTCACTCCAAGACCGAGGCCACCCTATCATGTATATAAATATATGCATGATGGAGCCACACTCATCGGTTTCTTTATTAAAGTTTTCCCAAATTAGAGAATAACGGGATGAAAAAGATTAGATATACAAAGTTCATATTCCCTGTCACTTTCAATTGGTAGCAAGCAAAAAACTCAGTGTATAAGTGCATCAATAACGTCATCATCATGATCATTCAAACAAAAAAATGAAAGTGTAGGCGGGTTTTTTGTTCGTTCCGTGCATATAAAATATAGTTATGTTACATAAAAATTTTATGATAAAAAGCTCCAAACAGACTTGCTGCAGTTTTTGTGCCTTTGCACAAAATATTTTTTAGCTTCTTGCTAACATGTAATAACTTTTTCTACAACAGTTTTTATTCCCAAAACGCATGAAAACAGTATGCCCAAGCCGTGTGTAAGGTGTGTAAACTTCAAATTACAAAGAAATCATTCTTTGTAATTATATCAAAAAGTATGAAAAGTAAACTATGAAGTAGGCAGATGTACGTCAAGAATGTTACTAAAACAATGTCAATGTTGACAAAAAGTGCAATGTTTCATGAAAGGTGTGTTTTAAATTCTGCTGAAGTAGATACAAAACTCAACAAGGTAGCCTTTATATCCCCCAACACTTTAAACGAACACAATGAAACGTTCAAAACTAGATCATTCTTTCATCTTCCCCCTCCCCCGTATTTCTTCTCTTTTCCCTAGTTTTCTTGTAAACACTTGGCGAATTTCTTTAATGCACATGGTGGTTTCGGTGATGTTGATGATGGTTTGGTGTGGTGAAAACTTCCACGCACAGCATCACAAGGATATAATATATATATATATATTCAGCATTCATCATACAAAGATAACGTTTCATTGCAATGAAAAGAAAATGAGAGTCAAATGAAACAATAAAGTATAGCAAAGTATACTGGTAGAATATATACCGTAATTTCCGGGGGGAAAATGCTCCTCTAATATGACTATGCAGAGAACATAAAACATGTGCACACCAATTCATCATCATAATAAGAATGCATATTATAAGGTGCAGATATATGTGTCTTTGCACGTCTTTCGGCATTCGGTAGGTTCTCATAAATTTATCCATATGCCTATGTATATTGTGGATATCTACTTTTTATATTCGTTGTTGTTGTCGTCTGTGGTGTATTTTTTTCTTGCCTTAACCATCAAGCACGCTGAGATAGAATCGGTTTGTTTTATCATGTATTACGCGTCTTGTTGCAAAAAAGCACATCATCATAGAACTAGAGGAGGGTAGGATGCAGAAGAAGAGAAAGTGGTGGTAACACAAGAATTATTGATGGCTCGGAAGAATTGCTGTTGCTCCTGCGGTCTGTTGTGTGACTACCACCACCCTGCCTGTTTCCCCATTCCCTTTTGTATAGGAACTTCAACGTGAATATAGAAAGTCATCTGGGGAAAGGGAGTGTAAACGAACGTTTTATTTGCGCCATTCTATAACATATATAATAACAACACATTGTTGGTTTGCTTTGCGGCAAAAGCTTTATAAACTGGTAACAAAGGAAGCGCAACGCATGCGACTTTATATATCTATTTCATATTATTTCTATTTGATTAGTAGCAGTACAGTCAAAGTCTCTGAATGAATGGAGGCAAGGAAGGACCCATGTGAGCTGATGCAACAACAAAACTTGATTTAGCACTTGATGTGGTATAATAATGTATTACGGTGGTGGTAGTTGTAGTTTGAAACTAAACACATGACCTGTAATATGAATGAAATTGCAATGGAACATTCTTCAAGAGAAAATCATTGACCGATAAATTAGGAAACCGTACAATTTTATGTAGTTTGTGTTCCTTATCATAATCGCTAAGTTGCTGTATCATTATTTTCTTATTGAAAGCATGTTTATTGATTGCTGATACTAGAAAAATTAATACAATTAATACACATACCCATTTTACTCAGGTCTTTATACGTATTTTTTATTATTCTGTTTATTAGTCTACTGTTTTTTTTTACAAATGTGCGGCATTATAAACTAACAACCAATTTTTGATAGGGTTGTTTTACGAGAGCGAAAGGGAGAGAGATAGAAACACCATGAAAAGTGAGAAATGTCAGCCGGCAACATGAACAACAGTGGTAGCAGGAAAGGAGAAGCTTTTGTTCTTTCTATTGGTTCGAAAGAGCAAGTCTCCCCGCAGGCCGAAGTAACCACGGAAGGTTCATTAAAAAAGGAGAATTTAAAGCAAACAAAATTGGCAAATGTAGATTCTGGAAGCCCCCATCTCTTACTATTTGGAGTAGGAAAAGTGAGAAAAGTTGGTGAACTTTTGTGCAGGATAGGGTGGTGGTGGTGAAAGTAGCAATCGGTTTCCATCTGAGCTAATCTTTTCTTCAAAGATAGATAGAAATACACGTACACGTTTCTCGCGAAAATCGAGCAAATGGTATGGTTGGTGCGTAGTTGCGGTAATACGTTTATACACACTACATATTTTCTTTATAAAACAGGAGTGTAGTAGTAGATGAGGAAAAAGAAAGTCAAACCCTCTTTCTCGCTCAATAAGTAAAAGCCATATTATATGAAGAGAACCGTAATTTGATGTGGAAACTTGACCCGCTTACCACTGTCATCTACATGCATTCACGCGGTGGTACATAAATACATACCTACACACTGACACATAATATATGTGTTTTAACAACATTACCGCGACTATGAACTTTACAGAAGATAATCTCTTTGCATAACATACATCCGTCCGTGTACATGCAGCGTGCGTACAAGCATTTTAAGGGAACCATATTATATTCATTATGTCGTCGACGACTATTGCATCACTTATACTACAGTAAACACGCAGAGAGCTCATACATAATATATCACATAAGATGTTCATGTGGCTTTTGGAAAAACGTAACTACTCTTTGGTAAACGAAGCGAATCCAAAATCTTGTCAGTCAAGGAACTCGTTTAAAGGTTGAAAACATAGAGGGATACATATAAATATAATAGTTGAATGAATACTAAAAATTATAAAAAGTGCATGTTGTATGCTTGTATGCTTCGTGTCGTTATATTATAAACAGGCCGTTCTTGGGTTTTCTTATTATGTGCATACTTTCATTTTAGTATGAAAGTCAGCTGGTTTCTTATGTTGCACCTTTAACATTTTTTTTAAGAAAGAGAAAGGGAAAAATAACAGACATTTCATGATGACGTTGTGACTCCACTTGTGTGGGCAATGATTACTACAACCGCTTTTCTCTGTACGTATTAAAGAGAGAGGCATAAACTTATGAGAAAAGGTGACGAAAAGGATGATGTATGTACAACAAAGTAACTAGAGAGTATAACCTGTGTCTTTACTTTTTCTATTTTTTCCAGTACAACAAGCAACATAATTTGATTGCGGAATTGACTTCAGTTTTTTTTAGTATGAAAGTCAGCTGGTTTCTTATGTTGCACCTTTAACATTTTTTAAGAAAGAGAAAGGGAAAAATAACAGACATTTCATGATGACGTTGTGACTCCACTGGGCAATGATTACTACAACCGCTTTTCTCTGTACGTATTAAAGAGAGAGGCATAAACTTACGAGAAAAGGTGGCGAAAAGGATGATGTATGTACAACAAAGTAACTAGAGTATAACCTGTGTCTTTACTTTTTCTATTTTTTCCAGTACAACAAGCAACATAATTTGATTGCGGAATTGACTTCAGTTTCTCTCTTTCTCTCCCACCGTCGTTCTTCTTCACTTTTCTCTTTTTCCCGTGCGTAAAAGGCTATATACCATCCGTTCCAATGTTGGTCCTTGACGTGAAGATGTTGGAGGAGTCGAGTGACTTTTACTTGAGTGACTCTTCATCCACTGGGTCCTCCATTACCACAGTACTAACGAACAACAGCATAGATGACCAACCTGATGGGAACGCTCACCTGGGGCTTATTGGAATTAGTCCAAGCACAGCAGGACTCTCACCGCAAAGTCTTACCACAATGACAACAACGCTTCACCCTCTTGGAATCTGCCACCAAAGACAACAACATCCGCATCAGCATCACCAGCCACCTCCGCAACCGCCACTCCCAACTCAACTACAAGCATCCAGCCCAGTTCATTTACAATGCTTGTCAAGTATTTGGCGGCTCCACCACCACAGCACACACTAACGGTACTACAATTCCCCAACAGCCTCCTGATCTCCAGTTGCACAGTCCACAGAGCGTAGCATCCAGTAGCAGTTTAAGCAGCGTTGGGTCTTATAATAGCGGTATTGGATCCACATTAATTTCCGATAATGTGAGTGTTGCTCATGATCCTTCGTCAATTATGAGGGCACCCAGTGGTGGTGGAGACAACTGTATTGACACGATGGCTGCAGACTCGTCCACTGGAGTTTTAAAGGGTGAGTCAGAATGCAACAACAATAATGCCAACACTGCAAACTGTAATGGTACCACCGGCAACAGCAACCCTTCCAATGTGCAGAATAAAGAAAGTGGTGCTGGTAGAGGTGGTGGTGGGGATGCTTCAGCAAAAAAGAAGAATCCGGTTGGAAGACGCAAACTGATTTTGAGTGCCAGGGAAAAAACACTCAGAAGACTTGAGAGCAATGAACGGGAACGACTTAGAATGCATTCACTCAATCAAGCTTTTCAGGTATACATTACTTTTATCTTATCTTTTCATTGATTGAACACGCGGTTTTTTCCTCCTTTACCTTTCAGTTTTCCATATTTCACGTATACACTTTGTACCCATTCAATTCCCTTCCATCTTTTATCGTCATAAAGTCAGTTTGACATGTTATGTTGGGGACAGATTTTAGGATTTTTTAAGGAATTCATATTCATTCGATATGTGCAAAATATTTCCATTGTTTTCTTTTCTTACTTAAGAATATTTTTCAAGTGAATCGATGCGGACGGAACCAGTCTGTTTATGCCACTTCAGTTATTAGGCTAGACAAAGTTTACACTTTATACATACTTAGCTACTTTACTTTATGATAAAAGGTTCTAAAGGGTTTCTCCGAAATACTCCAGTACAATATGTGTACAGGATATGATATATTAATTAATTAGATGACGACAATGGTTACTAAAAAAATGCGAACCTTGAAAGGTTATGGTTTTTTAAATGGGAAGAAGGCCAATGATAATTTAAAATGTCAGAAAATTTTGACAAATGATGACGAATTTCTTTTTCCAGTGAAAAGTGATACAAATTGTAAGGACGACGATATACAACTTCCATTATTTAGAACGCAGTGTTTACTTGTACATACTTACATACGTCAATGTCTATACGTTTAGTTTTTAGATTTTCACAATTATAACGCTACGTCAATGAAGATTCATAGTTTTTATCATCATCATATTCGAATTGAAGTAAATATACGTACCACACATTTTTGCCCACGCATGTTTTTGTGTAAAAGTAAAAGACTTCAACACTCTCATGTACCTTTAATCCTTTGCCTTGTTGGATGCCTAGGTGGTTAATATCAGCTAGAATTTCATAGGAGAAATATCAAACACGCAATATTAGAAATCCCGACATAATTAAGATTTTTGTGCAAAGTGCTCACTCACACAACAATGCATAGGTAGGTATATACACTTCTCTATATCGGGTATAGTCCTTATGTGATGAATGTGTAGTGGAATAAACATAATATGTATAATTAACAAAAATATGTATCTAGCTATTTGTTGAATACCAACTTCCAAGAATAGTTTTAATTAATAATTAGAAGGAACCTCAGCTTTGTAATATTGACACTGGTTTCTTCACTGAACTCTGTTGATGTCAAAAGAAAAGACTTCCCCTCCGTCATTTTTCTTTAATTTTCATTCTATTAGCTTTCTATTCATAGCATAAACTTAAAAAGTAAATCAAAAGACAGGCAAAATAAAAGCTATGAGTTCAGCTTCTCTATTTTTTTAGAATCTCCATTAGACATATTCCCAAAATAAACCGAGATTAAAAGGTAGCGTGGCATTTACGTATACGAAGATTTTCAGGTTCATAAACATAATACAGTTCAAGTGAATTGAGGGGAAACTTCAAACAATATTAATTTTAAAGAAAGAACCTTTAATTGATGAAGTATGCACAACGTTTTCGCATGGAAGATAAACCGTAATAAAACTTTTCATGAGGCTTATATGCTCCCGTTTTATATTCAGTAAATAACAAGTCACGCGAAGAAATTGTAATTGGTAATACTGAGTGAAAGTCAGGTTACACACAGGATGCAAGTTTTTAATAATAAAAAAATACATCTTTGCAAATATTCATGAAGAAATGAAGAAAAGCACATGCATACACTACACATTTATACAAAACAAGAAACATGGAAAATTCCCAATGAGGTAAAAGTCGCTGACTGATGGGGAAAAGTGGCATGAAATACGGGCAAGCAGCAGGGAAGACAGCTATTGATTCATCTCCTCTTCCGATATGTAACAGGACAAATTGCACATTATTACATACCAAGTGATTCCTGATTCATGCCTCTAAACTTAACACCCTATAATATTCACGTGTTCATAGTTTATAGCCCAGTGGTGTGTGTATGTTCATCCCTGTATGTAAGAAAGACTAAACTTGTAAAATTGTAAGGAAGGACCGCTATTTTGAAAGAAACGGATTTGTGATTTGCACCAGTGTTTTTGATGTTTTGATATTGAAAGGTTTCAAATACAGTAAATAGCTAAGTATAATAAATAAGTAATATTTATCTGAATTCTAGGGTAGATTCAATTATATTTATTAGAGTTCCTCTATATAAATTTATCAACAAAAACAGTGATTTAATCAGATTTCTCATGAATGTTTATTGAGATCATGGGTTGTCGGTTTGAAGGACGTGATCGAGAGAGCATCTGCACAAATGTGCCCCAAGTTGATTGCGATCTCATCATCTGTCTTAACTTATGACTCATCATAAGTAACACATCATTAGTCTGGCGGTTTTTAAGATAGCTGTATTTCAAGAAGTAATTACGAGAAAAACAGTTATAACTTTATATATAATACCAATTAAAAAATAATCGGTTCTCAAACTGATTTATTAAGTTTGGTGGACATCATTATAACACGAAAACTGATATGACGGCCAGCAGACAACGTCTTTTTATTATAATGCATATAACTACTAGGTGTACAATTAGATATGAATAACATTATTTTATTCGGTTGAGTGTAAACATTATACGTATAAGCAACCTTGCTACTTATTTAACAGCTTATAATAATATAAACGAGTGTGCATAATGTATGTATATGTGAGTGATGATGTTAACTTATACATAAATGGTAGAATGTGGATTACATACGCAGATAATGGAGTTTACACAGAGGGAAAAACACCAAACCATTGTGTGAACTCAAACAACGCTCTCTTTCTACACGGCGGAGTGATGATCTATGTGAGAGAAAGCAGGAATATTATGGTAGTTGCAACTCTGTTATTTCCTCGATAAGGCTAGTGAACAAAGCGGTAGCTGTTAGGCGTGATACGTGATGCACAAAAATATATATGTGTATTTATAAAAAATACGATGAAAATGCCGAACATGTTATGAAATGAACACATGTAAAATGCATTTTCACTGATCTACTCACTCCGAGAGCATGATTTACAAAAGCATTTTTCAATGAGCCCAATATATATATTATTACTACACCTCAAATTAAGCTTTTTCTTTTCCCTCCCACTAAAATGTAGAGCTGAGCTGAGGAAATTGAAGCATGAGAGACTGTTGTGCTATGGTGGCGCTTATAACGTCTCCGTCTCACCTCGATATCCTTTTTATCAGCTTTCACCCGTCATTATCGTCTCGAGTTTTTTTAGTGAGATTTCTGGTTTCGTTCCAAACTAGGGATGACGATGAAATTGATAAGTGCTTAATATGCTTTATACGTACAAGCAGGGATCCTATCAAGCGTTGTATTTTATTAACAAATAACAGGAACCGGAATAGTGATTCGATTGGTTAAACTGTAGCCTTGTGGAGTTTGATAAAATAGAAGTTTGGACGCAATAAATACACGTTGTTATTATTATCAGGAATGTGTGTAAATCAAACAATACGTATGGTAGGTGGTAGTTATGCATCCGCTTCGTTCGGCACTGCTATATACATAGTACGGTTTTTGTGACTGATAGCTTTATTCCTTTGGCGTTAGATAGTCATTCGGTGATATGATGATAATATGTTGTGCGCAATGAAAGATGAGCCATGCAGTAGGGGTGTGATTACCATGTAGGAAAAGCTTATAATCTGTGCCTGGTAACCTACTTTCTACAGAAAAAGAGTCAGATCTCATATAGCTCCTAAATTACAGTAGTTAGCACACTAGCGTTAGACGTTGATTAATGCTAAAAATCGATGACGGCCTTTGAGTCATGATGTAATCATCAGGTTAAATGTGTGGATACCCAGATGAAGCGTAAAATAACACGTGGTAAACATTATCCATTTTCTCGTGGGAATTATTCCTTGCCAAATGATTATCGTATACAGGCAAAGGCAATAATATTTATTTGACTTGTACATACAAACAAGTGTAAAGATAAAATATACATATAATAGTAAGGTAACAAAATGTAATAGCAAATTTTCCTGTTATGGTTTATGGTTTTACAAACAGAAGTATGAACTAAAAAGGAATGAAAATGTTCAAGTTTAATATGCAATTTGTAAACTTGATTGGTGGTACGACTGATTTCGTTTCCAAGAATTGTTTTCGAGGACTGCAAGTTACGACGAAATTGCTCAATTTTACACGCAAAACGTTAAATTTCGTATCTCTTTCCAAGTATTGAGGGAAAGTAACTCAAGAAAGGCAAGGCAAATCAGGTTTTATATATGTTCATGTTTAGATATGCAACCAATTTTAGTGATTCCTGTCAAATTTTAAGCAGTAATATTTTGTTTTGCATCAATGTTTTATGTGTGTTGTTTCGCAATCACATATCAGAACAAACAGTATAGCTTTCACATATTTACATTTATTTGCGGTCAACATTGTTTGAATGTTCATGAAAATCCTTTCCTTTTATATATCCTAATGATACTCTATCCGCATTGTGGTATGTACTTTGATTATATGCACATGAGGCAGAATAACAAGCTTAATCTTTTGCCTGATTTGTAGTCATTGCGGGAAGTTATACCGAATGGTTGTCCACGACGACAAGAATGGGGACACGGCTCCAGGGGAAGGAAGTGAAAGTCCAGTAAGCAAAGACTGTCTTCTTCAAGGCGCTACAGATGACCCCGACGACTTTACATTTGATCTTGATATTGTTGATCATCCAGACTCTTTAGGCTTCTACGATGACTGAAGAAGCGGGGCGTTGTAAACTCATCCACTTGCATTTTAGCTGAAACATAATATGTTACACTAGTCGCGCCTACACGAATAAGTATACATACCTAGGTATTTAATAAAAATAATAATTTATTACATCTGCCTAATTAAAACAAAATAAAATTATATGTATGCATATTTTCAGCATTTCCCTATTGCGTTACCAGTTTCACAGTACCCCATGGTTCTTCATTAAATTTCCTTTGGGCATCAAATAACTCGAAATTTCCTATTCTTTTTTATTTTGATTATACAAGATTTTTCTTCCCATTGGCATAATGTTTTTAAATTAAACAGTTGTTTTATATAGGTAGGTCTATAAAATGAAGAGTATATGCCCGTCACACATATAAGGTAGTTATAAGTATTAAAATTACTTCTACTGTTTAGGCAAATTCGTACTCTGGTAACCAAAAGCTTATACTTCAAATAGTACTAGAATATCAGGATTAAATTGTTGATGATCTGTTGAAGGTCGATGTGTAAGATTCGATGATAGCTTTCGTTTCTTTTTAAATTCAGACATACTCGATAGGGAATTTCATGCGACAGTGAAATGCGCTAAGGAAATGACTTTGATATAACGCGTAGTCTTATGCTTTTGAATTAGACAGTGAAAAAGTTATTTATAGTAGTATGTTGTATATTAAGACTCCTTTTGGGTATAATATCCAAACTTGGGTAAATTGGATTTCTTTAAACTTGATGTTAGTGCCATATCTATTTATATAAAATCAGTATTCTGCTAAGGACAAGTGGATTGATAGGCACGGGTCAAGTGAAGAAACTTTTTAATGCGTGCGAATTAAAAAGAAAACCATCTGATAACGCTACAATAAGAAAGTGCAGTAGTAAAGTAAAGTATATAAACTGAAATACTTAAAAAAAACATACATATAAATATTGTGCATGTTAACTCCCAGGAATCGAGCCTATTACTTACCTATTATCCAATATTTCTAAAAAAACGCTGCGCAGGGTGTTGAGATCTAGTAGAAGAATGATAAAAATCTAGAGATTGTTTATTAAAAAGTTTTTTGCAACAGACTATTAATAATAGAAGGGATTAGTGATGCAATAGGGAAAAGAAAACTTCAAGTTAATTGAAAATGCAGCTTTCATAATATATGCTTAGACCGTTTCGTAGCCCTAATAAATTAGAGTGCAACTCAGCGTTTTTTATTCAGCAGGAGGAAAGTGAAATAAATTCCTTGATGCGAAAATTCTTGGTTACGTTGTTGTTAAATATGAAATACACAAAAGGAAAAAATAAGCTTGCTAGTTTAGAAATTAGTAATTATTAATACGCACAGTTTGACGAGAAAATTATTATATTGTACATACATATATATACCACCTACATATATACGCACTATATAATCGGTAGAATTGATTTGTATTTATAGGATAGGGAAAAAGCGTGTATGCTGACGTACGTTTACATTAAAGACAATCCATTGTTGCTAAAATACTGTAACTTTTTACTTGCTAGAAGTCGTAGTCATATTAGTGAAATTAAGGACATGTACAGGATTATAATAATAAGGGCCATGTCGTTATATTAGTTACTTCCATTTTCTTGGGGATGAAATTTATGGATGTAGGTATGATATAATATATTAGATATATGATGATAAGGTATATGAAAACAACAACAGTTGATT
>JAITYZ010001302.1:0-10068 GCA_027744595.1 Paronellides praefectus | reverse complement strand
TATTTTGCCTAAATTATAAAATCAGTAGAAGTAGGATTTTGAGCCCACAAACACCCGTGACACCCGGAAATTTATATCCGAAAAATCCAGTGTATTTGACAATATTCTAGGAATCTTATTCGTGACAAAGTAGAGATATCCGTTGTTATCATGCGTAACTCCGTCCGCCCACTGAAGATCTCGGTTGTTTTGAACGAGAACCCTTTCCGGTTTAAATAAATCAATGGCTTTTGATGAAGAGTAACGTGAGGATAAGGTGGCAGGTGAGGTATTGGTGTCAAAATATGAAATGGCATTGTTTTCCACTTGACCTGTAAATAATAGTCCGTTGGAGTCCATTATGATCCCGTCAGATTGACTAAGCCGATTTCTGGCGTGAACAGTGATTTCCGAGTCCTGTAGTTTGGTTCGACCAGTCCTAAGAACTTGCTTCAGAGTTGAAGTGGCAACGGAATAAATGGATCGACTGGACACTGGGCAGTAGTAGACACGATCATGGTTCGACTTTCTGGGGGAAAGTGCAATTCCGTTAATAGTAAAGTTCAATTCGTAGTGTTTTCCCATAAATGTAAACTGATTGTCTGGAGGATCTATATTCATGCTTCGAGCATGCTGAACAAACCAGCTTCTATCCTGCTCCAAACTGAACATGACCAACTTGGCATCCAGCGTGTCACTTATATACGCCCAGCAGGACCTCTCACTTGTTCCTTTGCACTCCACTGTTATGTCATCCAAAAAGTTTGTTTCGGGATTGGCCACGTAAGATGAAAACTCGTGCTTGTGGACAATTTGGTTTGTGGGAAGGTCAATAATTAATAATTTAGCGGGACAATAGGAGGAAGATGTAGTACCAAGTATATTTTCCCTTCCAACGTCGATAATCCACATTCTATTCCACCGGTCAATTTCAATTGACTGGACACATTGCAAGGCATTACAGTCTCCAACACGCTGCATGCTCCATGATGGGTAGGGTTCCAAGAGTGGGGATGATGGCCCTCCTCTTGTGGTAATACTACTGAGATCAATGTAATTTAAAGTTGAAGGCACTCCAGGTTTTAATCTTGGAGTAGTGAGAAATAACCTGTTTCCATAAACAAGTGGTTCTGAAGGGTTATTATTTTCTGGAATATATTGTTTTGACTGTAGGTACTTTTGTCGTATTCGGGGGGAAGGGAATTTGAAATCTATCATCTTCCAAGAGAATAGCACTTCGTACGAAGGGGTTAAGGGCGACGAGGAACTAGGCACTAAAAGTAGTAGAACCGGAAGTGCAGCAGAAGTTGCAATAAAAAAATATAGGGATTTCATCCTGCTTGCTTTTAGATCATGAGCTAAATTAAATGCACTTGTTGCTGCTGCAGAGCTGGATTTACTCTGGTGATTTTGGCCTCAGACTCCAGTTTATTTATTAATCAAAGTTTCTCATTTAAGTATATTTAAAATATTACATTATTAAGCTCATTGAAAACCAGTACTTACCACATCATTGATACCCGGAAAGAGTATTTAATGTATCTAAAGTAGGTTGTGTGTGTATGTGTATGATCATGTAACTAACCGCACGCGCACGTGGTTTATTCATTAGAAAAATAGTTGAAACTGAAGATTTGATTTTCCCAAGATAAAGATAACAAATTATTATTAATAATTAATAATACATAATATTATGAGCGTATTACCTAAGTAGCGAGTGTTCAATGAAAACCAAAAGGAACAAGGTGGGCGTAGAAAAATTATTTTAATTTTCATTAAGAATTACTACTGACTCACTGCGGTTGTGAGTAGGAAGTTGCCCAGTCGAATCTTTTACCAAATTACTCTGTATAGTGATGAATCCTATTTAAAACGAGGCTAATTAGTGCACTAATTAGCCTGATTTGCATAAAATATGTTTTTACATAAATCAATGTATTTTGACACGCTGATTTGATTACAAATATTATATTCATTTTCCCTAATTCCATGATGGGCAAGGTTCCAAATTTGGGGATGGTGGGTCATCATATCATTCATGGCCCACCTCTTGTCGGAATGTTTTTAAGATGAATGTACTAAGTTAATGTCAAAGGCACTCCTAAACGCAGTCTTGGATCAGTGAGAAATAATCTGTTTCCATGTACTTCCACATTGGAAGGCGCATTATTTTTTGGAATAAACTGTTTTGACTGTAGGTACGTTTGCCGGATTCGGGTTAAAGGGGCTATGGTGCCCCAAGAGAATAGCACTTTGTACGAAGGTGATTGAGGTACCAGGTAATAATACCGGAATTGCTGCACAAGCTGTAAAAGGGAAAATGATGGGGTCTTCATTATTTTATTTTGTTTTCTTCCCGTTCACCATCAGCTAAATTTGATGCAGTGCTGGATTGACTCTGGGGATTTTGCTATCAGATTCCAGATTATTTATTAATTTGCTGGATCAGAATTTCCTGTTTATTTGCCTACATTGCAAAATTCATTGAAAGCCAAATCTTATCACATGATCGATACCCTGAAATAATATTTATCATAGTTGTAAAATACACCTAATATAAGTTTGATATAAATAGTACGTGTGTGAAGCATGAACCTAACCGCGCACGCTTCAATCATTGAATTATAAATTGTTGAAGCTAAAGTTTTGATTTTCCCAAGTTAGATAGGTAGGTAAGATATAGCATGTACACAGGACGGCTATCATCAATAATGAGGGAGGTATCTTGTTACTCGTGTTGTTAGTTACGTGTTTATACATAATTTAATGCTTAACAAAAATACATAACGCAATCATTTGTAAGAATTCAGAATACATGTTTATGAGTATGAAGTGGATATACCTACACACATAGGTAGGTAATTTAGTTTGTAGAGGAAATATGGTCACAAATTTCACATCAAGCTTTTTAATTTGTAAATTGGCAAAAATGACAACGAATCAGACAATCAGATAAAATACTTAAAATAGATAATTAAGATGTTAAAATGTGTCCCGTGCGCACAGCGATCGACCGTCCATCGTACATGCATGAAGATTAGAATGGAAAATAGCATTTTTTCCAGAAAACAACAACAATTGCACAAGTACTTTGCTCATAATGAGTCATTATTAATGACGTGATGGTAATGACTTTGTTAAACATATGCCCTTCATGCATGATATAGGTACATATATGAATTATGAATGGAATAAAACAACATACTTGATTCACAATACACAGCACTCTTGATTTTATGTAAATTTAACAGAATGAGAATTAGTGTAATGCTCACGGAGCATTCACATGAAACCATACAATTGGAACCTTCGTGATTATAATTTGGAGCACTTTTTCGTCCATCGGGTCAAATGTGATCGGAAATGATACATTTCGTACTTTCGTGCAAGACATTGATTGGTGAGCTGGATTATGGAACACAGGAGCAAGTACATCGATTTAGTATAACCCCCAATGAAAATACTGGATCCAGGATGTCCAATCCAACCGGAAATTAATTTCAGGATTATTTATAATTTTCCCTCGAAATTATTTCCTGTGAATCTTTGACTATCATCATCTTTTTGTAATGGTATGCCAGTCTACGCTAATGACCGTGGTCATAACAACGTTATCAAACTATTCGAGTTCTCAATCAAATGTAATAATAATAATGTTACATAGCCTAATGAATAATTATTTTTGCCGAAACAATCAAATCGCAGGTTTGCATTTTATTACTATTACTCATATTATTTATCTTTCCAGAAATCAAATCAAATCATGTTTGACCTTAACGTGTTTTCATGGACGCGCGCGAAGCCTTGAATTTAACAATTGTAATAATTTAATATAACCTAATAATTAAATAATTTTGCCCAACTAATAAAATCAGTACAAGTAAGATTTGGAACCCACAAAGATTCGCGACACACGAAAATTTATACTAGAAAAATCAAACGTATTTGATAGGAGTATTTGAATTTTATTCGTATCAACGTCAACGTGTCTACGTTACACCTTCCATCTTGAACACTTAGTACGAAGTTTTTGCATCAATATTTTTTTACGTTCACCTTGATCACTTTATTTAATTCAACATCTGCTACTTATATAGGTGATATGTTCAATATATTTATAGGTATTATCTTGGGAAAATCAAATAGTTTAACTATTTTTCTAATGAATGAAGCGAGTGCGGTTAGGTACATACAAAATCAACTTTTTGTAACTGAACTTCCTGAACTTTACCAGATTTATTTTATTGTATTTACATTTTACATATGCATATTAAATATTCTTTCTGGGTATCAATGATGTGATTGAAGTATTGATTTTCAATGAACTTGTAATACTACAAGAATGAGAACTTTCGGTTCAGCAAATCAATAAACAGCCTGGAATCTGTTGCCATGTTCACAAGAGTGAATCCAGCACTGCTGCGGAAACAAGTGAATTTAATTAAGTGCATTACCTTACCTTTAAAAAAAGCAGTATGAAATTCTCATCTTTTTTCATTGCAACTTCTGCGGCACTGATATTGCTGCTTGTGCCTTGCTCCTCATCACCATTATCCCCGTCGTACGAAGTGCTATTCTCTTGGAGCACCATAGACTTCCGATTCCCGTCACCCCGAATACGACAAGCGTACCTGCAATCAAAACAGTACATCCCCTTAAATAATGTGCCTTCAAAACCATTGGTGCATGGAAACAGATTATTTCTTTCTGTTCCAAGATTAAGCCCTGGAGTGCCGTCGACTTTAAATTACATTGATCTTAGTAGTATTTCCACAAGAGGCAGCCCGTCGTCCCCACTCTTAGAACCCTTCCCATCCTGGACAATGCAGCGTGTTGGAGACTGCAACGCCCTTCAAAATGTCCTGTCCATGGAAATTGACCGCTGGAATAGAATGTGGATTATCGACGTTGGAAGGGAAAATGTACTTGCCGCTAATTCATCTTCCTCCAATTGTCCAGCAAAATTAGTGATTATTGACCTGACCACAAACCAAGTTGTTCACAAGCACGAGTTTCCATTAAACGTGGTCAATCCACAAACAAATCTTTTGGATGACATTGTAGTGGAGTGCAGAGGAACAAGTCAGTGGTCATGTTGGACGTATATAAGTGACACTGTTGATATCAAGTTGGTTATGTTCAGTTTGGAACAGGATAGAAGCTGGTTTGTGGAGCATGCTCCAAGCATGGATATAGATCCTCCAGACAACCAGTTTACCGTTTTGAGTACAACATACGAAATTAATTTTGGAATCAATGGAATTGCTATTTCTCCAAGAAGCTCAAATCATGATCGCGTTTACTACTGCCCATTGTCCAGTCGATCCATTTATTCTGTAGCCACTTCAACTCTGAAGCAAGCTCTTAGGACTGGTCAAACCAAACTACAGGACTCGGACATCACTGTTCACGCCACAAATCGCCCTAGTCAATCTGACGGTATCATAATGGACTCCAACGGACTATTATTTATGGGCCAAGTGGAAAACAATGCCATTTCATATTTTGACACCAACACCTCACCTGCCACCCTATCCTCACGTTACTCTTCATCAAAAGCAAATGATTTATTTAAACCGGAAAGAGTTCTCGTTCAAAACGACAAAGATCTTCAGTGGCCGGACGCCGTTGCACTTGATAACAACGGATACCTCTATTTTGTCACGGATCGGAGTCATAGAAAATTATCAAATACGCTGGATTTTTCAGATATAAATTTTCGTGTGTCACGGATGTTCGTGGGTTCCAAGTCCTACATGTATTGAGTTTATTATTTATGTAAAATTATCTACAGATGTAATTTAATCAAAAGAGTACGATAAATTATATCGAAATTTTAAAGTTTGAGAACTTTGCGTCCATGAATACATGGACTAGCACGTAGTCCATAATATGGCCGAAGGCACGAAGCCCTTACATGTATTGATTTAATTTGTAGAATAACATATTTCGATGTATAATAAAATAAATGTGTAAGTAATAATCTCTGTCCTGAAAGAATACTTAATTGTTAAAAAATAGTTGAAGTTAAACGTTTGATTTTTCCAGAATTAAAGTATGCTGTTTGTACAACGAACTGATATGATCACGAGCGAGGGCTATTATGACATTAAGAACCATATTGGGAGTTCTTTACAAAATTTGGTTGTTATTACTTCCGTCCATTCCAAATTTTTAAATTCTGTCATTGGTAACCCAAACCTTAATAATTTAACCCTTAATATTCCAAATCTGTGCAATAACTTCGTTGAAATTTTTGGAATTCGGTTTTTGGTAATCGATACCTCAGGTCTCAGGACCTTAGCCCGGACTAGTTTGAAATCCAGGTCACACAAATTTTTGTTGTAGAGGAACTTAAGAAATATCGACGCATTCCCAATTATTTTCTGAATTTGTATATGGGCAAGAAATTGGATCAAAAATACTTGCATGAAAATGTTCAAATGACATGCAAGTGGGAAGATGAGATTGAAAAATAGCATTTTCTCATGAAAAAAACAAACGATCTTTGTTCAATCTGACATGATGATGATGATGATGATTTTGTTAAACAGTTATAGTATATTATGTGTATAGGTACTAGCCTAGGTACATACATAAGCTGGAAACATTGTGTGTAGATTGAAAAATAACATGCATGAATGATACTCAAACACAACACTTGATTTCAAGTAAACAAACCAGAATGCAATGCAACCTGTTGTTGTTGTTGCAGCACAAGTCTTACTACAATACGTCAACTGATTTCACAAAATAAACAAACCGGCTTTCTTGTTTGTAAATTGTTGTAAACCAATTAATAAAATATTAGCAAACTGATTAGACAAACTTTTAATAACGGCGGGTGTTGAATTGAAATGGAGAAGAAGAAAGAAATGAAACGGAACAACAGCATGAATCCAGGTTGCTCCGGTGGTAGTGGTACTTTAGTTCATTGTGGAGTACAACCAAAGGTCACAAATTATTTACATGTGGATAATTATGAAAATAGACTGCACCAGGAATCTCAAATATTACAAAAAATACTTCCAGACAGATTTGTAAGCAAACAGCATACCTTTTCAATTAAAAATACAACCAATTATTTAGAATAATTAAAGTTTTAAAAAAATATTTAATTTTTTCCCTGCAGACATGGCATCTGGAAAACAGTTCTGCTCTTTTGGCTGATGACCCAGATAGTTTGGAGAATTTGATGAACTCATCTCCATATTTCAGAGAGCTGCTCAAAGAAAAGCGTGTCTTGTTCCTTTCCAAAAAAGTGTTCAGAATTTTTCACAAATGGCAATATCCAGAATTTTATACATCTCGCAATCAACTGGAAAACAAGGGTCTTTTGGAACTTCTGAATTGGCGTCAAGTTTGCTCATCTTGGTGCTCGTCACTTGATCAGCTACTGGAGGAGGAATTGATTGACTGTCGCGGGGTCTCAGCTTTGGGATACAATTACGGAGCTTGTGGAAAAATTCAAATGACCAAGTTCCTTCAGCATTTCCAAGAAAGCCATTCAACCTTAAAGCTGTTCCAATCACGTAGCCCATTCATCGGAAGATATTTACCTGTCAGGATGTTTGTCGACCAGAGTGGAGAAGACTGTTGGGTGGACCTTGTACAACTTATGCGCACCTACGGCCACCACATTTGGCATTTACGTTATGAAGCTTCCTGGGAACCTGCAGTCAACACACCCAACCAATTTTATTTTTGCTTCAATAAAATACTGCAGTGGACGCCAAACCTGAAAAGTTTACTTGTACACTACAGTAACGCTGATAATCTTTCAGAGGAAATAATAGCTTGTAATGGGCGATCACTTCCTGCGCTTGTGAATCTGAAAATGGTAAAAATTGGGAAAGCACCTTCAGCTTTATTTACCAACCTGCTTCAAACAAACAGCCATATTACCACCCTAATAGTTCATTTTAAAGAGGGATACGACTGTAATGTCAAACTTGAGAATCTGGAGGAATTGGATGTCATTTCACGGTACCCAGGGGGAAGTTTTAGAAAGCTTGTTCCTCCGGCTGCGGGCAATTGGCCTCTGAGGAAACTGTGCTGGGATGATAGGGATACAGAAACGAACATAAGCTGGAAGGGTGCATTCAAGCTGATTTCCAAAACCTGGGCAAATACTTTGGAGGAATTGAAGTTAAGCTTAACAGACACTAGAAACACACTACATGACTCTTTGTTTGGCCGCCTTAATCTTCCAAAAGTCAAAATTTTTGAATTACGGGTCAAGGAAAATGTGGCTTACGCCATTGATTTTCTGCTGGGAATGTATTCTCTTGAAACAGTAAGTATTTCGCTGGGTGCGGGTGGTGTAAACTTGGATTCCTCCCACTACAGAAAGTTAAACAAAAAGGTCTGTCTGGAAGCGGAGAAAGAGCAAATGTTTCTTTTTGTCGGATATGAGCATAGAATGTACAAGTCTAATGTTTGGTTAAGGCTGGAAAAACTAATGAGCCTTAAAGTCTACCAAAATATGTACCTCCACAGAGAATGGATAAAAAGTACTGAGCTAATGAATCACAGTGACAATGACACACCTTGCCCGGGAGAGCCATGTGGGTTAAATGAAGATCTCCGTTTGTCTGTGGACACTGAAGTACTAGAAAGCTTACTTCCCGCATGTGTAAGTAGTGCTATAAATGTATAAATTAACTAAAATTCATTTCACAATAAAAATGGTATAATTTTTAATGTTTCAGTGTTGGGATCTGGTAGCTAGCTCTTTGGCTGATGTCTATGACCATGACAGCATGGAACAATTAATTAACTCGTCACCGTATTTCTGGAAACTGCTCAAGCACAAGCGCGTGTTGTTTCTTTCGAACGAAGTATTCAGCTCGTTTATTTTCTGGAAATATCCAAAAGGATTAAATGCCTCTCACAATCAGGCAGATAACTACAAAGGTCTTATGGAACTACGCCAATTGGGCCAGGTCTGCTCATCTTGGTTTTTCTCTGTTGATAGGCTGTCGGAGACATTGGTTGACTGGTACGGCATTTCCAAATTAGGGGAAAGTTTTGCTCTGAATAACACAGCACAAGTGACAAACTTTCTCCAACATTTTCAACAAAGTGATCTAGAATGCCAATTGAATAGAAGAAATCCTTTCATCGGAGGATATTTACAAGTCACATTTTCTTTTGAGGAGGGTCAAGATCTGAACGAATATTTTTGCCTGTTTCACACGTATGGTCTTCACATCAGAAATTTGAGCTATGGATTTAGCGGGAATCCTGTGCCTGGAACTCCAGCTCAGTTTTATTCCAATTTCACCGAAATGTTGGAGTTTCTTCCATATTTAAGAACATTGACCTTATGTTACAATTGCAGTACACCTAATTTTACAGAAAGGATCATTCGTCGACATCCACTTCCAAGGCTAATGTGGCTGAGCCAGTTAAATTTTGTGGAAGTGCCTCCCGTTTTATTTTACCACATGTTACGAACATATTCTCACATAACTTCTTTAGTTGTTAATTTTAAGGAACAATACAACTTTAATGTTAAGCTTGAAAAGCTACGCGATTTTTCCATTACATCACAGGTCGTAGATGGCAATTTAAAAAATTTTATTCCTTCAAGTGCGGGTAGTTGGCCGATCAGATGGCTACGTTGGTACGATAATGAGAACGAAGGGGGTAGACAATGGGGGGAAACATTTAAAATTATATCTGATGCCTGGGGTACAACCTTACGTGAACTTGATATCAACCTTCCTGAAAGCAGAGAAGATGAAGATAAAATGTTGGCTTTATCCGATTCTTTAAATTGTCGGTTGCATCTTCCATGGGTTAGACGACTTGAGTTGGGTGTTCAAACAAGTGCTTGCGTGTTTGCATTTGATTTTCTGTTGGAAATGACATTTTTGGATACAGTAGCGATTTGGTCGGATGTCTTGATTCCAAAAACACGACAGGGGAACAAGGAATTGATTGTGGAAGCAGAGAAAAAGCAATTTGTACAGTTTGTAGGATATGAGAATAAAATGTACAAGTCCAACATTTGGACCATTTTTGAAAAATTGGAAACTTTAACGGTCTACCGTAAATTTTATCTCCGATCAGAGTGGTTAGCGA
>JAITYZ010001301.1:0-23163 GCA_027744595.1 Paronellides praefectus | reverse complement strand
TTTTCTTTCAACATGACTATTATTATTACAAAAGATTTAGAGAAACCATAAGATTATTACGTATGTTGTCTGGTAAGCGACTTCGGGATCGACTAAGCACACAAAAATGATGACAACCAAAGATAAAAAGAAAATAATATTACGTTTGTTGGTTGTGAGTTGATTGCTGAATATTACTTTCCGTTTCCTATTTCGACACAAGATACGACAGTAGTAGTGAACCAGTTCAAAATGAAACAGTATTGACAATTATAATAAGTACTCTGCCATACGTACTTACACGTTTCGTTTAAACATAATAATAATAATAATAAACTTTTTCTTGCGTTTGCAACTCAACCGACATAAAATGTCATGCATTGTAAAATTGTAATACAACTCAAATGAACAAAAGCATAATGAAAATAATATGCCAGGTCTCGTAGACAGAGTCACACGTCACACCACCAAAGTGAAGGAAATACATACCTCTGTGCAAGTTTCATGTTTCGCAATAAGCATAATAAATAATAGAAAAGAGAGAGAGAGCTCCAAATTATAAGAGGAATTTTGGGATTTTGGTGAGCGAGTGGTTTAAATGTGGTTAAGTTTCGAAATTCACACACACACGCAAGAGCCATTATGATCATCTTCATCATCATCATAATAGTAATATATGCATACTGGGTAATCCTTTACCTATGTACTTTCCCGTACTTGCTTTTGCGTATTTATTTTTGATATAGCATTTTACTTACTTTATACTTGCTCCTTCCTAGTTTATTATTCTCTTTGACTAAAATTCTGCTGGATTATTTGAGGAGGAGATATGAGGTGTGGGGGGAACATGATGGTGGAAACCAGAAAAAGGCTTAATGATAATGTGAAATGGTTGGGTGGAGGAATCGAAGGAAGGATATAAATAGGATGCATGTGTGAGGGAATAACTAAATGAAAATTTGGAAATGTGCGGTTTTGGAAAAAAAGGCTTATATTATATATATGATGTAATGCTAAATTGTTTATACTTCCAAAAGTACGCTATTATGCACACACTTAGCAATCATATAAACTTTATACGAAACATAATATGTATGTATATATACCTGTTTATGCATATTTGAAAATGGAGGCCAAAGTTTAACATTTACATCTCTCTACAACGACGATTTTTTAGTAGTATGAGTGTGTGTGCTTGCATACATTTACATCGTCAAAAAAGGGAATATGAATTGTGTGTCGAGCGGAATAAGGGCAAAAGATAGATACAATAAATATACCATTTTATACAATACTTTTTGCTTTAACCCTTGTCTACCGTGAGTTTTTTACCCTTGTTCCCTATGTCTACATGGTTAGTAGAGAAGAGAAAGTATGTATTTGCTTTCATTCCTATCTCCCCGCTTCTTCTTTTTTCTCCCTCGCGTCCAAATAATACATCGCCATTCCGTCAGTTCAGTTAGTTATGCAAAAGAATGTTTGATATTCAAATTCTCCCGTTCCTTCGTTATTCCTCTCTCTCTGTTTTGCTTGTTCCAGGAATTACTACTACTTGCATTTGTTGCCTACGACCATCATCATCATACTTTTTTCCCACTTGGAGTAATGCTCGACTAAAATAATAGAATTCTTCTTGTACAAATCCATTATGTTTTGTGCACTATGCGCAGACTTAAGACTAAAGGCATGGATAGCTGACTTACTGGAAACATTACTAATTTTGGTAGTAAAAAATTGGATAAAAAATGGAGTCTCTATACAAATATATATGTATATACATAATATGTAAATATATCTGTACCTACCTTATATGTAGAAAAGCAAAATAGTTTGTTGCGTAATTGTGTATTAAGGCATGTCAAGTTGGTAAGTGTGGTATGTACATAGAATATCCAGAGAGGAATAATAGATAATAGAAGAAGTGAATAGGAAACCGGATTTATTTTTTAGATATGAGTTTAGTTGATATATCTTGGATTGTATAGTAATAATGTATACATAGTTATATCGGCATTAGTATTTGAATGTGCATTCATTATTATTATGCGAACGATACAAGGAACATTATTTTGGACTTGTTCCGTTTTGTTGGCTGTTGGAATTATCGCGTCAGAGTCTCTCTCTCTCTCCCTTCCATATAATACGACCAACCACACATACAACTATGTACATTGCTACCGGCTTTACTCTCTCTCTCTCTCTCGACTGGCTGACTGATACGTTCATGAAACCACAGGAGCAGCAGTACCACCAAGCTCCCAAAACGCCACAAAATTCTCCAGTTCCTATCATTCAAAAGTGAAGTTAAGTCGGAATGTATGCAACAAAGGCATTAGTTAGTATTATAAAACATATATAGAAACCAACCAGCCATTTCATTTCCATCTTGGAGAATAAAATGTACAGAAAATGCAGATAGAAGTGAATTGATGTTACTTGCTGCTTATGCTGCTGCTGCTTCCCTGTTCGCTTTTTAGTTAAGCCGCTTTTCAGGAAAACCAGATATGCCGATGCTCAGAAGTACGACGATGATGAACATCATCATTGTCGTCATCATGTAAAGTTTCAAAGACTTCCATTCTCTCTCTCTTTCTCTCTCTCGCTCTTCATTCTGCTGTCGTCTCCCTTCCCTATCTCGCAAATGCAGACTATGTATGTTTACTTGAAAAAAGTCTTTTCTCTGTGCGATACAACGGCTGAAGGAAATAGAAAGGGCAAAAAAGTTTTTCATTCCTTTTGCCCATTGCTGCTGCTTACTTGCTTGCTTTGCTGCCGTGCTTTTCCAAAACAGCATAAATAGAATAGAATAAAAAAAATGAAATGAGGATAAAATGTGAATGCGCGAATGCAATGAGCGATAAGTTTTTAAACAAAAGATGGTCAAATGAAACCGAGTGAGCGGTCGTGTGTTTGTGTGTGCGAGAGAGAGATTTGAGATATATCACATCATCCCCACACGACCGAGAGGGAGACGTTTTTACAAATCGGCATTCTACATACATGTTTATATGTATATTCCTTTATTTGTTTTTTCTACACGTAAAAAAGATGTACAGTCAAAAAAGCCTTTTAGTTATCGATTGTTTTTATTACAGTTTTATTTGCACATCAAAAATACTACATGCGCATATATTCAAGTACGGACATTATACAAAATAAATGTTTGTATTTGTATTTCCATAATATATGAATGTACGTATAAGCTCAGTTAAAAAATTCCCACTAAAACTGCGTCTACTATTTCCTTGTAGTTTTCCACATTTAGCTACTTACTGTCATTATTCATTAACTGACTAATATGATTTAAGATGATCAAGATCATTGTCCCTGTCTACTTCTGTCCCAAGTACTCTTTCTTTTGATGCGGCAAAACTTTAGCAAAACTTAAATGAAATACTGAAAGCAAAGTTTTATTCCAAATTATTATCATTCCAAGACTAAAAAGGATGTGCACTGTGCATAGCTCACAATCTATACAATTTATATCCTCTTTCCTGTGTCCCCAAACATGGCAAAACTTTAGCAAAACTTAAATGAAATACTGAAAGCAAAGTTTTATTCCAAATTATTATCATTCCAAGACTAAAAAGGATGTGCACTGTGCATAGCTCACTATCTATACAATTTATACCCTCTTTCCTGTGTCCCCAAACAGAAGGTACCTATCTATCTTCATATAATAATGGTAGCTATATGTATTGTGTGTCTTACGACTCGTAAGTTACGAGAAGACCCAAAATCCAGCAAGCATGCTGATTGCTTGTTATATACAGTCTCAAGTGCACTTTGAAGTAACAGTTAACCATGATTATGATGATGGTTGAAAATTTCTAAGGGATTTATCATTTTACCAAGTTATTACCATAATCTTTCTTGAGCAGAGTAAAAGGGGAAAGATCACGATAACTGGATATTATATAAAATGGTATATAAATACAAACACACACACACATACATACCTACTCACAAATTATCAGCTGAAGTGAATGAACTCGGCAAATATACACTCTTCCTTCCTCCATTTATAGCCTACCCAGTATAACGTGATTATTAGAAAGAGAGAGAGAGAGAGAGAAGCTGAACAGGAAGTAGCAAGAAGAGAGTGGTAGAGGTTTGCTGGAAATAAGGGACACAATATGGAAAAGTACACAGATGTGGAATGCGAATCCTGAATCCTGACTTGGCATATTAATGTGTGCGTAAAAAGCAACCAAAGCAGCGGTAGTGGTGGTGGTAGGATGAGAGAGAGAGAGAGAGAAGCTGAACAGGAAGTAGCAAGAAGAGAGCTACAGTACGTAGTAGAGGTTTGCTGGAAATAAGGGACACAATATGGAAAAGTACACAGATGTGGTATGCGAATCCTGAATCCTGACTTGGCATATTAATGTGTGCGTAAAAAGCAACCAAAGCAGCGGTAGTGGTGGTGGTAGGACAAAATGTGAAAGGTATATCTCTCTTCCTTCTTTTCTTCTTCGTTTGTCAGGGTGATATTATTATTATTATTATTATTCCATTCCTATATTCGATACTATAATGCCACTACATCCACTCTAGGTATATATATACATCTATCAAGACCACAGTTCAGCTCTACCACCCCACCAGCAGGAGCAATATAACAAGTCAATATTTTTTTAAGACGGTAAAAGTGGTATTCAAATTAACTTTCATTTCCATCAAACCCTTAGGGCCAAAATACTACTTGCTTAATTACTAGCTCTCTCTCTCCGCTCTGTGTAAAGCCTGTTGGGGAAAAACTTGTAAAATGTGATGCTTGTGTAGTTTATACATAGATATATATACATAATATGAAAGGGTAACATATTATATTAAATAAAATTCTCATTTTAGAAGTACACTTGGATGGAAAGAGCCAAAATCCTGAAGAATCCTTCTATGTGCATGTCTGTGTGTGTGTGTGCATTGTACGAAGAATGAGAGAGGTAGGCTTTTACATTTTAAATATTGAACAAGATGATGATGATGATGTTATCATGCTCAAATACTCTGTGTACACATTACACATTCAAAAGTATACACACGTTCGTACGTGTGCATAAATTTTATTATTGAAAGCACATAGCAAAGTGTGTTTTGTAATATTTTACTTCCTTTTTCATATAATACGCTGCTGCTGTTGTGTAATTTCGAAATTCTTCTGCGGCTTCTCTCAAATTCCCTTCATGTCATGATGATGATTTGATCATGTTGCTTCTATATATATTATATTATCGCAGTATGTGCATGCTGGCTCGTCTTCTCCTTTTCACTCCACATTTTCAACATTTTCTATTAGCATAGTGAAAAGCAATAGAATAGGTACTATACAACTAATGTCAATTTTTTCAAGGAGAGATTTTTTGTTTGGAGTTTTTACAATTGTAGTGCCGTATACGTTATTTCTTTCCGTTATGCTGTTATTGATCCACTGAAGGTAAAAAATCATACTCATCATACTTTCTATATTATTGACGGTTAATAATTCCAATGGGGCATGATTGCAAAAGTGTAATTATAGTTATGATTTATTTTCAATTTATTTTGTTAGCTAATATGGTAATATTATTGGTTACTTACGTTACTTGCATTTTTAGTATTTAAAAAAATCTTCCATATTAATCCACTGTTTGATAATATGATTTGATTACCATTAAATATTACAAGAACACAACCTATCTCTTGGAAACCTATTTAATGATTGAAAGTGATGATAACTATGTCATTTCATTGCCTTAAATATTTATAATTTTTCAAAAAGGTATACAATAAATAGGTAATATGTGTATCAAAAAATTAATTACTTCTTATTATCATAATAATACATCGATAATACATTGATGCAAGGGAAAATCTCATAATGTCAACAATGCATACATTAGCAAAAAATATTTTGCTATATTTCTCAACGCTCTTGTAGTAATAAACCAATTAAATAACAATACGGAATAAACCATTTACATTCACTTAAAAAAGCAACCAATAATTACCGGCGCAATACCTCTAAATTTATTACTTTGATCATATCCCTCATATACATACTCACAATAAAATCCGCGAAAGTGAAACGCTAAAAACTGACACCACAATATCTACCATGATAATGAATTATCTTAATTTGGATAATTTTATTGAACGAATAAAACATCATACACCAGTATCTAAAATGCATGTTCCTGTTAAATTCATCACAAAAAGGACACTTTCCAGAGGTATTAAAAAGAGTAAATGGCAACCATCTTTTATTACGATAAACGTGAAGATGATATCACTTCACTTCTGAAGAATGTTTCAATTTAGAAAAAAAACTAATTTTGCTAAAAGCAGTGAACATCTGCTGTCTACTTAATTTCTTTAAAATGCGACAAAATATTCATTTTGTCACTCACAACTCACAACAGTTTCTTTTTTAACTTTCAGAGTATGATCATACAATGTATCACATATATTATTATTTCGCACTCATTTCTCACAATCTACAACATCAGCCTTTTTCTATTTTCAGTTCATTTTCATAATCTCAAGTTTAAAGGTGACAGTTTGACATTTTTTTATTTTCTGGTTACTCTTGATTGCAACGACACATACACACATTTATCAATTATATCAAATTTCCCAATTTAGAAATATAATATATTTTCAATATTTTGAAAAAGTACATATTATATACATGCATCCAAGTATATAATTTTACCTATGTTAATATTTTAAAAATACATCACATTTCACATTACTCCATTTCATCATATGATTTTTTTCTGTTTATTCCAGCTTACACAAATACGCTATATATTATACATGTTTATCTCATGTAAAAGAATTAAAAAGGAATGTATATTTATTTTTTTGGATAACACGTCAAGTCTTGCACATTGCAGTATGTATTACTAAACAGTGCTCTACTACATACCTTGTCGTGTAAATGTATCCATATGACAATGAAGAACAGGTTCTGCCCATGCTGTGAACTTAGAAATCCTTCTGGATAAAATCATTTTCCACTTGGCTCCCTTCAAGATTTATGTTTTATGTATTATTCCTGCTCTACTAGTTCCACTGGAAAAAAGGAAACCACATCGCAGTGCGATGATCGCACACACACACACACAAAAAACTTACAGTCACTCACATTCATAATCGCACCCAAAAAAAAAACTCTCGAGATCAGTAAAAAAGTTTAAAAAAGAAGAAGAATACTTTCTTTGTTAATACATAAATACCTATTGCTGGTATATGCCTTATTGCTACATTTTTATTATGCTTTGTAGTTGTGGTGTCTGGAAAGTGACAGGGGAAAAATGTATACACATATATACATCTAGGTGAACCTCTGGAATAAATACATAATTTTTGCATTATATTGAGTAAAGTGTAAGTATGCTTAGCATACTACTTGTATAGTTCTCCCCAAAATCGTGCCTTTTTATGCGTTCTTCGCCCTTCATCATAAAAAACAAAAGATATTTTTATTGGGATGATGCCAGCCCAGAATATTTTACCCCCCGAAAAAAAAAATCTTTTCACATTCCTTGTCATAATCAACGCCATTTTCTCTCTGAATCCAAAATTAAATGCTTATTTCCATTACACGTTGTTATGATTTATATTTACGTCCATTTCCGGGTTTTCACTTGAAGGAAAGCCATAACAGTATGCATATACGTATAACATCATATTAGCAAGCATACATACCATAAAAAATGTATTATTATCACATCACATCGGTCTTGGAGAAATCGTGGCGAGTATGGAGTCTGAAATGCCGTTGCGAAATTTGTATCAAACGCTGCCCAAACGTAAATCATGTAGGTGGAAATTGCTAAAATATTGCCTGACCAAGCTGCTATATGCTATATAGATGGTAGAACATTACTATTGACATGTAGTTTTATTGTGCATAACATTTTCCATACATTTAAAAAGGATTTGTTCTTGTTTCCCTACAAAATTACGTTGTTTTCCGACTCCATGTTCTTCCAAGATCATGGCAGTATTCCATAACTGGGCATATATAACTGCTGCTGCTGCAATAGCTTCTTGCTGAGCACGAAAATAACATAACCAATCCATAGCATCGGACGATAATTGGTTTACTTTTATACATCGGCCATTGGGCTATAATACGCCTGTCAAAAAACGACAGAAAAATGCACCTGTGCTATGCATACAGACACACACATACCACCTACATCATAACAATATCTTAAGAGCATATTATTTTCCTGCCTGAATAAACAGCAACTATGTAAGCATAAAAAAGTGGTTAACCAACCAAACGAGCGGAAAAAAAGTAAAAAACGAAAGAAATAACCATTCAATGTGGATGATAAACAAGGAGAGTCTAACAATAACAAAACTCCCACTATTATAAGCCTTGTACAATATATAATATAATATGGTCATTCAAAAAAGGGGAAAAAACTATACACCTGGCTTTTGGCTCACTTGGCTTGGCTACTCCTTGCTCTGCTCCTCAATCCTCATTCGCTACCAGCTAGACTGAAAGTAAGCGTAGACGAGGACGACGAGCACATATAGCGAGCTTAAAGAAGAGTTGGCTATTTGAAAGGAGGTGAAGAAGGTGATCATAACAAAGTCAGTTAGTCAAAATATATTACACTTACACAATCAGTGGGCAACCCCTTCTTCGCAGTTGATATACATGTATTCGTGTGGGTATGATGATGATGTGTATAGCATTTTTGTTCTCTCCCCCTTCTCTCACCGCACACGTGTACACAGGTAGGAGGAATATAATTCAATTGTATTGTATTTCACGCTTACATTCAAAATATACGCATCTCTTCTACTTTTTTCGACTAAAAATGTATAATATTATTTTTTTTCAGACAACTTGTTATTTTTTTGTTCTGAAAAAAATTAAACTCTGTGGCTCTCCAGTCAGAGAGAGAGAGAGACAGAGAGAGAGAGACTGGTTGTTTGGAAGTTGAGTGTTAATTTTCTTTTCCTTATTCAAATAATAAAAAGGGTTGTCTTTCTTTCCTAGAAAGCTTATTATATGCTGGATTCTCTAACAATAAAAAGTTATATAATATGCATGTACTGAAAGGAAGTGTGTGGTAGTGGTGGATATGAGAGCTTCTAGAATAAAAAGTATTTCATGTCGTAACAATAATATCATGGAGAAAAGACGAGATAAGACTTTTTCTATGTATTTCATTGCTACCCCCACTAAGATATCCGATTTCCATATTTTTCATCATCATCATCCCATGATAATCATCACATTTTTTCGTTCTTCACACCTCCTCGTTTCTTATGTCTCTTGACTATGTACCTGGGTATGTATAAAGTTTTCATCATCATCATCATCACCAGCATCACGTGAGAACGTTCCTACGTTTCTGGCTTGCCTCATCTGTTAAATAAGGAGTGGAGATAAGAAGCTCTCGTCTTTCCCCACTCGCCTTTGGATTTATGTGCCTGTTCAAGCAAATCTCAATGTTAAAGCCTCTTTTGGTATTATTATTATTATTGTCATCATCATAACATAACCATCACTTGTCCTTTTTCGTCACTATTATTAAGGTTTTTCCTACCATACCTGTTTCTTGAGTTTTTCAATGTTATGAGAGTTCTGTCCGTTATTCCCCCCTCCAATATTTTCTTGGAAATTGTAACGAATTTTTGAAACTACATCCAAACCAAAAAATGTAAATAATTCTAATGGCATCTCTGTGTATTTTTGTTAGGTTGATTTTGCTCAACATGATTACATTTTTGTTACAGCCCAATTGATAAAGAATAGGTTACACAAAATAATTAAATTAAGATTCATATAATATAATGCGAATGTGATTCGTGTAAAAAATGATATGCAATTTTTGCAACAATTGAAGCCAAAAACTGGAACTACCCTAAGCATTGTAGTTGCACTCACATTCTTTTTTTACATACCTATTAGCTAAATTAAAGTTAATACCTTTCGTTAATGTTTGTAGTGGCGCAGTCCCGAGACACAATCAGAAACTCAGTAAGCTTCAGTTAGATCACACATATTATGCTATGCGCATTATTTCCATTGTTTTTAGGCTCTTGTAACCAAATTTGAGGTGAAACATTTGGCTTGCCACCCACCACCGTTGTTGTAATCATCATCCTCATACTTATCATCATGATATCACGCGCTCTGAACAATGCTGTAGTTATTGTAGCAAATATAATGCTGGATGATGTACCCTTGCATTTTACTGCTCGTTTTTGTCGACTCTGCCGCCACCACCACCAAAACCTTTTTTTGTTGGTCTTCTTTCATAATAATAACGCTTTCTGTGTCGTTTTCCTGTGCCATTATTACTATTATTATCGTCGACATTTACGACAGGGAATTTTATGAGTCTCATTATGCAGCCACACAAATTGCCACGTATACCTATGTATATGCATATGCCACTCGCACCTACTACTCCCACCTACTCCCACCTATACCCACCAATCTTGCTAGATACATAATAATAATAATAATAATAATAATATAGCCACATAAAGAGAGTCAGATCGTAACACACGCGGTTGTTGTACTCTGCTTCCCAAACTTTTGCAGTTTTCCTCATCCATCCAACACCATTTGCCACACAGCCAGACTTCCAAGAACGTTGAGACTACCAACAGTATACACATACTGCACAGTGCACACATACCTTAGCTGCCAAAAATGCTGTCGCTAGATTTTCCAAGAATAATAATAATAACGAATGAGCAAGTAAGCAAGTCTTCTCGTGTAATCCAGCGGGCTTCCATTTTCCCTTTAATTCGGCCTTTTTTTACTCTACCCATTCCTCTAGGTGGAGATAGAAACTTATAAGGTAAGTATGTATGCATATAATATGACAACATATTATATGAACGATAACATCAGAGCAGAAGGGAAAAGAAGGAGGAAAAGGAATGAGAGAAGCTGCTTTTCTGCAGTGGAAAATGAATATTATGTTGATGATGATGATGACGACGATGAACATGGTGATCATATGATAGTCTTCCTCATTCGTTCGTCGTGTCACCAAAATTACATATACTTATCGAGCCTACCTTTTTTCTTCAACCTAGGCATATGGTTATTAAAGTTACCTGTCTCTACACGTGCACGTGCCTACATGACTTTTCCAACTTTTTGTGCGAGATTATTATTCCGAGAATTGGAAAGAAAAGGAATTGCAATTTTTTCTTTTTTTTTGCTACTTTATGATTTCCATTTCGTCACCTATTTTATTCCTTTTTTTCTTGTGTTGTCGAGTTAATTTTGAATGTTTCGAAATAGGTACACAGAATAAGCACACACGCACGGCAACAACCATTATGTATGCAAAGTTGTTTTACTACAAAAAATTGCTATAAAAGGAACTCGGTTTTATTTTTAGTGTTATTATTTCTTCTCCACTCTTTCCCATATTCCCATTCATGTTACTTGAGTTTATCTCACCTTCAGGCGTATGTCAGCTTATTTCCTTTTGTATGGAAAAAAAGATATATAAGTTCATTCTACTTCTTTTTTTGTTTATCTAACGAAAGTTTTGTGACATTTGTTTTGTTGTTGGCTTACTCTAATCTCACACGTTTTCTTCTCGTCTCTACCAAAAAAAAACAATACATTTTGTTGTTTTTCCCTTTTAAAGACGGGCAATTCTTCATATTGATTTTTTACGGGTAACAGCAAACGCTACGCTAGCTAACATGTTTTTATTCCAGGTATAAAACAATGCTTTTTATTTTTTCATTTTATTTTACTACATTACATTTTTATTGTATATATATATTATATGTACGTATAAGGTGCAGAGAGCATGAAATATGTAGGAAAGCTTATAAACTTTTAAGGCGACAAAAAAAAATTCCACGTTTTTTTTGTGATTAAGCTTAACTGACAAAAGTAGCAGTTGGAATGTTTACTGTTGCTACACTGCTGCTGTGCGTGGATGTTAACTTCTTAGATATGCCTTTATTCTGCGTGAGTGACACAAAGTCTTTGGAAAAAAATCAAAAAAATCAAATAAATTGGCGTTCCTCCATTAGCATCCTTTAAAATCATCATCACACTCACGCATGAAACGGAAATGTACATATTCATAGGTTAGGTAGATATATTACATGACTTGAAGCAAAACTGTGTGGAAATGCAATATATAAATATATGTATTTTATCTTTATAATCTTTTAGGTACGTAACTTAGATAAGTATATGTTTTGTAATTTATGCGCCATAAAGTGTATCACGGGTTGGTTGGCTCGTATAATGATAATAATAATAGCAATAGGGAATTATGGAGCAAGTGAATTTTCTCTTCTCTTTCTTTTAGTTAAACTGACTTTTCTCTTCTCTACATTTTTATTTCCCAAAGAGAAAAACAGCAGCAGGGGGAAAAGTGTAGAAGAAGCAGGAAAGCATACATGCGTATTATTGTTAGGTAGATATATTACATGACTTGAAGCAAAACTGTGTGTCTATACCCACTATTATTATACGCCGTGTCGATCTGTTCAAGTCTCCTTTTCCTATTCCTTTTGCTTTTATTGAGATGCAGATGTTAAACTAAAGAATATCTTCCTTATATACCAATTCCTATTTCACTCTTTATATACCTATTTAAGTTTTATAGTGTGTGTATGTGTTGTTATGTATGGCTGCTTGCTTGACTTTGACTTGCTGTCATGTTTGTGTGTGTTGGAGAGCCAGTGAAAAGAAAAGTCTTCCAATAATGGTTTGTGATAGTCTTTGGAATCCAATATGTACTAACCTCTCTATACGCCATTCAGTGCAATACACATACATCTACTTTTTTCTCCTTTTTCTTCCTTTTCACTTTGTATTTCTGACTGACAATAATAATACACCGCTCTCTCAAAGAAATCGACAACGGTGACATTGCAGATACTTTTTTTTGTAAGACTCTTTCTTTCTCTCTCTCTCTTTCTTTCTGTGTATATATGTGGTTGTGTGCTATTAGCTGACTGGAAACTGGGGTTGAATGAAAGGAAAGAAAGAAGAAGGAAAAAAAATAGTTGATACTCTTGAGTATGAACCAGTAGCAACTCAACTCTTTTTGGAAATTTGGTGTTGCTTGGAAATGATAGAAATAATGTGATTGAACTTTTTTCTTTTTATGTATGTAGTAGTGGTGGTATATGGGGGATGGAAAACAAGCAGTTGTTGTAAGACGCAGGCATGGAATACTGAACAGAGTGAAGTGAAATGACACACTGAGGAACTCATTAAAGAAAGGGATTAAAGTTCACCACTCTTTTTCCAACCGTGTAATGCAACGAGTGCCACTACTACCACCACATTACATTCTTTCTACAACGCAATGTAACAATAAGGATGTATAATATACCCCCAACATTTTAAGGATATATAACTATCCGTCAGCTTAATAATAATGATGATGATGATGATGACGACGATCAGGTTGAAAGAGTGCAATATTTTCATAATACCCCTCCTTCACTTCACATAAACATATAAATATAAGTAGTGGTAGTACGCGTGTAATGTATTAGTGTCGTCATGTCGTACTCCTCAAGTAATAATGGAAAGGGTTATTGGAAACTGAGGTAGAATTTAGTTTGGGGATTACTAACAGAGAAAAGCATTATATTATGTCATTATATATACTTTCTGGTTGAGTTGGTTAACCACTTTGGAAAGGTGTATTATGCACTAAACTATATATGTATTTATATACCTACATGCATTAATACACACCACACCACACAGTTTCTATATATATATTTTTTTAGAGGAGCTGGTTTACCAATTAAATAGTTTTCTCGGGTCAACATCATTCCATTAATATCACTGATGTTTGTGTGCACGATGCTGTGTATATTAGTAAGACATAAGAAGTAGTAATAGTTGTAGTAGTCGTCAGAGTCGTGTGGAGGTACATTGGTTGGTGGTGTGATGAAGCGTGCTCGCAATGTAGTTTGAAGGCATGAATGAGATTTCATTTTTCATAGCAAGAGGAATAGCAGCAAGCTTATGAAATGATCATGATGCAGTGATGATGATGCTCTTGTATACATGAAGGCATATAGAGATACACTGCTACTATTACTACTACCACACAAGCAAGAAAAGAAAAGCAAAGATTTACTTATCATTAAAAAATAAAATGTTTGCATTCGTGTGGAAAAGTGTTTTCCTTGGGATTACGATAAGAATCTCTAACGGTTTCCCTTCTTTGCAAAATGTGATCACGATGATGATAGGGATGATGATAAACGTGGAATGTTATTATATGGCTAAGTTAAAATGGCAGCGGCAGTAGTGCCCAAGTCCAAGGCAAAAAAAAACATCCAACACTACTACTACTAGACTACTATAAGGTTATATTTGTGTGTGTATTTAGTTGCATCACTCATCTCACGATATAGTATTTACTTATCATTAAAAAATAAAATGTTTGCATTCGTGTGGAAAAGTGTTTTCCTTGGGATTACGATAAGAATCTCTAACGGTTTCCCTTCTTTGCAAAATGGGATCACGATGATGATAGGGATGATGATAAACGTGGAATGTTATTGTGTGTGTAAAGTGTGGCTAAGTTAAAATGGCAGCGGCAGTAGTGCCCAAGTCCAAGGCAAAAAAAACATCCAACACTACTACTACTAGACTACTATAAGGTTATATTTGTGTGTGTATTTAGTTGCATCACTCATCTCACGATATAGTATACATACTTTTTTGCCCATTCTCTTTTCCTCCAGGACATTCCAAAAGAGTTGAGGGTTGTATTATTTTTCATGTTGTAGAAAATGAAGAACAATATATATTGCAGTTGGCAATAACAGTGACAAGTTTTTGTCAGCTCATTATTTTTTCCAGCTTGCATAAATGATAACTCATCCTGTTTGACTTGTACATAGGTATATATTTTTTAACCTACGGCAAAAAACAAGTGCAAGCAGATTTATACAAAACCAAGTATAAAGAACATGGTAATATACACGAGGAAGTAGTAAGCATACATATTACAAAGAGAGAAGAGGAATAAACAAAAAAAAGTGAGTGGGATATTTCTTGCAAAATGTATTTTAAAAGCGACCTTGTGTTTTGTGTAGCGTAAGAAATGTGGATAAGTTGATGGTGTCGTGGTGGTGGTGGTAGTGGTGGAGAAGCTAGAGAGATGTAACAGTCCAAGCAAACTGTTACTGTTTTTTTCCTCTTCTCTTTGCCTCCTGCTGTTGCTGAAATGAAATGCATATTTCTAGGTCGTTTTCTTAGTTTCTCCATAAAAAGTTCCATATGAAATGCATCTCTACTATTTCGCTCTCATCCAGACTAGTATGCATATAAGCTCAACACGAATAAGAAATTTTATTCGTTGCATGCACCAAAAGTATTCATCTCCTTCTTACACTTCATATTACGGAAAAATGTTTTCCATGAATAAAAGAAATAAGGAGAAGAAAAAAATAGTTGAACAAGCAAAGATACTGTTTTTTCGCTGTTGCTGCAGCACTATAGGCATATAATGTATATCTGTATGGTAATATAATGTATATTTGAATAATACTGATACTGTACCAGTGATACAGATGATGATGATATGATGGCATGCACGAATGTTGAATGTTGTTAAATATGCTTGCATGATGATGAGAGGTAAAAAATATATAATGTAGGTATAAAGTATATACTTGATGTATATTGTGATATACATGCATAATAATAATAACATATGCATATGGTATACATGCATGTTGAAAGTACTTAGGAACTGGAAACGTGCTGGATGCGATCATTTTTGGCACTGGCGTTGGCTATTTTCTTTCCACTTCATCTCAGCAGCTTTTGAGTAAAAATGATGATGATGACGATGATGGTAACTGTGTGTGTTAGTAAAAAAAATATTTTTTTGGCGTGAAAAAAGAGATTGAGGATGGAAACAAAATTGTAAGCAAAGCAATGCAAGAATAAGGGGAAGGAAGAAAGGGGGAAAACGAAGAGAGAAAAAAATGGAAAGTACACATTATATATAGTACATGGACAAGTTAGCATAGAATATTGGATCATATACATGTACATCATATAATAATATGTGTGTGTGTGTGCAAAGAAGGGAGAGGGAAGGAAGAGCATTTTCCTGTGGATATTCCAGGAAGAAAAAGAGTCTGGGAGAATCAGAGATGTGAGTTGAGTTGGTAGTAGAAAAAAAGAGGACGGGGTGGGTGACTCTGGAATTAGGGGTCTGGGTACGTACATGAAAATGATGATGACAGAGGAAGAAGAGAGGAGCTCTTGTAGTGCAATATATATACTTAATATCATTGCACTCATATTAAATATTTTGTACGAAACAACAATACACTACACACACATATATACATGTATGTATGTATTATATGTACATATATATAAGCGAACACTAATTTCGCCTGTGATATCACCAACCAACATGCACAATGATGCAATGCCGAGACATCCCAAAGAAAATTTTGTGAAGAGGGAAAATTCACGTTTACCCGTGAGGAATCCCCTGTCCGTGCACACAGTTGTAGCATATTTATAACAGGAAAAAAAATCTCTCCCTCATTCTTCCTCTTTTTTGAAAACTTTCATGGAGGGATGATGTTGGTATGTTTTATATTGTATACATGGATATATGTTGTGGAGGTGGAATGGGTGCCACCACACCACGAAATGAGTTCAAAAAATATTATGTAACTTTCTTATTTAAAAGCACCATAAGTGTCTTTGTAAGTTACAGAATATCATCATGATCGTCATGCTCATCGAGTAAGATGCACAGAGTGAAAGGAACTAGAACGTGAAATAGAAAAAAAGAACGAGGGTGGCAAGTGCAGAGAGTAGTATGTGTGTAGTGTGTGCACTTTATATACCATACCCATGTTTTGTATGGGATGATTTTGATATGAGTTTGTTGGCATCATCCAAGGCCTGGCTTGATTCGTTGCCTTGCCGGGATGAAATGTTGCTCTGCCTGCCTGTTCCTTTTTTGTTAAACGTAACTAGAGAAGTTTTAGATCGATACTGGCATACTATACTACTCTGAATCTGAGTTATTTTTTCTTTTCCTTTCTGTCCTTGTTTTATACGAGTACACTTGAAAACATTCGTTCAAACAAACAACCGGCTTTATTACATGTAGTAAGCTGTAAATAGTTAACGGGGCAGTTAAAATAAATCACAAACTATCAATAAACCAGCATAATAATCACATAGTATAGTGCATAAATTTCAAGTGTTCTATATTTTAAAATATTTGAAGAAAAAAATATTATTATTATTCAGTATTCAAATGAGAAAGTACGGTGGTGGTTGTGCACTGGCAGCAGAAAAAACTTTTGAGGTTTTAATAATAATTTATTTTGCTGACTGTCTACCTGTGTGTGAGATTATCATTTACGCAAATAACACGTTTCGTTATTACTTTACTTTTTATTCATTCTTTCCACCACAAACAAACATTATTTTGTTACTTTTATCAATATAGCAAAACTTTTTTTCCCCAAAAAAATACTGAACATAAAATATACTCAACTCAAGACGTATTTCTTTCTGTCCTCGCAAGATACACGTAGTAAAAAACACGGCGACATGGTGAATTTCATTATTGAAGGAAATACAACCTTTTTTTGTTTGAATTAACTAGAATACCGCACACCTTGTTATGTCTCCGCTAGTCTTTTTTTTAACTCACTCAGGTACACACACATACATTGTCATATATACTAACACACGTTTATATAATATATAGCGGACGTGTGTGTAGGTACTTTATTTTTACTGTGTCCATATATTTAAAACTTGTTAAAACTTTGCAGATTCGTTTCCTCAAAATTTCTATTGAAAAAGTTGGGAGTTGTGTGTAGGTAGAATAGGAATACGACTCTGTGTGTGATTATTATGAAGATGAGTTATAATATTTTTCTTTCCCTTTCGTCCTCTTTTGTTTGACTTTTTTGCTCACATATACACATATCCGGTTACTTTTTACTTTTGTGTGGTGTGTATGTATGTAAACATTCTGTCTATAGCGATGTGCAACTTTCAGTTATCATACAACTTGCAGTACACCGTGTTAAGGAATCCACCTTTATGAATGATGAAACTGTTTTCAACATTTAGAAATATTATATGGCGTCAAATTTGATGCTTCGTGTTCTCATTTTTTCTGCTCGCAGAGTTCCCTCTAAACTTGGCTATGACTGTGTGAACCTTGTGATGTCGGAAAAAGGCTTACACAATGTGTATGTCATACATCCATTTTTTCAAAGTAAAATTATTTCAGGTGAACAAGAGAGCGACTCATTTCTACGTACTTTCTTTTTTAGTTGTTAGTCAAATCATTTACTTTCACACTTGTTCAAGAACTACTTGATCATTTGTTTTTGTGGCGCACACCTGACTACGTGTATATGTGCAGGAATATATGTATAATATCTACTGTTGGGAAACTAGAGCTGTTCCACTTGTACTTGTAGTATTTTACAATTCCTTTGTGAATGTAGCACAGGGAGAAGTAAAAGTAAGAAAAGTTGGCAGTAAAACAGAGAAATTGCTCATAAAGCTTAAGCAGCTGCGTATGTATGTAGAAACGTATAAAAAGCTTCACTGCTCTGCCTCTGCCCTAAGCAAAATTATATGATCTTCATCATCATCATCAGCAGCTCCAAAATTCTTCTCAGCATCTGATTAAATTTTACAAGTTATATATATATACACATACATGCATACTACAAGTGCATATATATTTATACAATATGCCCATATAATCCAAATAAGTGTGTGTTTCTAAAAACTCCATTGAATCGTAAAAACATGATAAGGCACAGGGTACAACAGAACCACATACGTGACGTGTGGATCTACTGTGTATATCACCGCATCCCTCGTCCTTCAGTCAATCAGTTGCACACTAATGATTTGTATGCCTCACTGTGTACATAAGTAAAATAAATTGCTTACCTTACAACTTACAAGTATGTATGTTGTTTAATTATAATGAGATTTCTCTTTAATACATTAATATAATAGTATAGTATGTAATATAAGGTAAGAATAAAAGCACTCGTTCACCACCACCCCTGTCATCAAAAGAACGAAAGAAAGAAAAGATCGATTTTTATACATTTTTTTATATAAGTATTCATACTTTGATGCTTATGTCACACTACGTGTTCTCTACTTACACCACCCAGCCACAACCATCGTCCATATTCTGTGTCCTTCTCATCTTCACAGTCGACGTTTCAAAGTGAAGTTGTATAACAAACAAACTACCTACGTATATACATACATAGGTACACATATTACATGTTATATATCTGCCAGAATTCTATGTACGTACATAAGTTTTTATACCTATGTATATAGTACTTACATAAGTTATTACAGATTTTGTATTGTGGAAAATTCTTATAAGCGAAAAAGGATCTCCTACGGTTTCTCAATCCCCTTTTGCATTATATTATTTTGTATTGGCCAAAAGTTTGATCCGTCTTTTCTGTTCACTTTGCTTCCTCATCGTCTTCTTCATGCTTGTTTCGTCGTCGTCGCCGTTGTTGTTGTGTTGCTCTTGTGCTCCTCTCTCTTCCCTTTCAACCACTTTTTTTCCTTTCTCAAAATCCAACATCTATGTATTCAATTCCACCCAGCTACTACCACTACAACTGTGCCCAATACAACAAAACCTCCTTTTCTATTTCCAACTTTCTAATATATTTTATTCCACTATTACCATTGTTGTTGTTAGCTACTCTATATATATATATTATGTGTGTGTGTACCAAGCATGCAAGGATTTTGGAGATGATCAAGCAAGGAAACCACTTTTCCCCCTCCAGTCTAGTCACACTGCTGATCTGGTCTGGTCGATGACTCTTTTTACTTGTTCACCATGCTGAAACACACACACATTCTCAATACTCACGTAATTTTACTTTAGATAAAAAAAATATATCTACATAATATTATCATGCCATATATAATACACCCATATACATATATAAATACATCTATCTGTACTTGTACTTTGTCGTTCAATCGCGTTTCCTTCTCATTCCCTTTCAGTCTCTTTTCTGTGGTTTTCTCTTTTCACCCACTCACTACTCTCTTTCCCTTTTTCTAACAAGCAGCATTCACTCAGAGATCTCCCAACAACCAACAACCAACGTTAGACTACACAAACTCAAATATACAATAGAAAAGGAGTAGAAAAACATGTACTTCTCCTGTCATGTAGCATGCATGTACACAAGTGCATGAACAACACACACACACATCACATAATACTTAAAATAGTACATGGCTCACCCCAGGGCATCGGCAAATTGGACTTGGACTATGAATTCGCAGGCACACAAAAAGCTGTAATGTTACCACCGCTGCTTCTACTGGACCAAAATTTTCTGGTTAGTAATGTATCGTAACGTACATGTCGCTTTTTTGTGTGTATGTTTGTGTGTGTGTATGCTCTCTTGTTGTTCTTTGGAAAGAAAAAGCTTAGCGAGATGAGGAGTTTAGGAGTTTTGTGTGTATTTATGCATGTAAGTACCTAAGTGTTCACTCAAATACACACAACAACGAGAAAGAGAGAGAGATGAAGAGAGAGAGAGAGACGCATTACTATTACTACTACATAAATAAATATATATATATATAACGGTCATGTACGGTAGTTCATGTGCTCAATAATAATATCCTTCATCTCATTTTAAGCTTGTTTCCCTTATTCTTTTCCAAACGAATTGGACTCTTGTTACAGCAGCGGGATAAAATTACATGCAAAAACCAAGTTACACAAGAGTATATATTATACAACAAAGGAATATATGTATATCTTCTACACAAAATACTTTATTTTTTGCTATCTATATGATCATTTTATTCTCTTTCATTTTTATAATCTTCGTCGGCAGTAGAGAAAATACATAGAACACTGCAGCGTTTTGGGTGGAATATACATACATTTGAGCAACACATATTTACATCCAAATATTATATAAGTGATAAGGTAAAGGAAAGAGAGATAGAGAGAGAATGCCTAAAAAATAAAATCATATAAGGAATTTTGTGTTTCAGCAATTTTGTGTGATCACTCGCTCGCATAATCCTTTGAAGTATTTTTCTTCACTTGGCTCGTTTTTGGAACGGACTAATTGTGTGAGAGAGCGAGGATGAGAGATTACTTGTTTTTTTCATTTAGGTAATATGTGGTTTTTTTGTACATATAAAATATAATGGTTTTTGCTTTTACCAGCAAAATGGTGTGCTGGGCGTGGGCAATGTAACTCTATATTTATATAAAAGTATGCTGTAAAATGTTAAAGTAGCACTTGGTAATTTGCTCAGCAGTTATAAAAAAGAGGGTACTTTTTTGTACTCTTAGAGATTAAGTAAAAGTCAACCCCTTAAATCGCAATAACAGTTTTCTTGTTACAGGTTTTCTCACACAGCAGCCTCAGTCAGGTACCTTATATCTTTGTTTAGGATGCTTCTCACATAATAATACCTACATATACCGTCGTACAAAAGGCAATAATAGTCTACTAGCATTACAGCTACTACTACTAACCATGTTCTGTGGTGGATACGGGAGAAAATTGCTAGTGAGTCCACACACTGGCATAGGTATATAATGTAGAGAGTGAAAGCCCATATAGGTAAGCTCACTTTAAAAAGAGATATGTAGTAATGAATGAGTTTAAAGCATTTCAGCAAGTGGGCTTTAATTCTTCAAGAATGGCCGAGCTAAATGCACAAGAAAAAAAAAATATCACTTTTTTTTGTAAAGGTGACCGTTTTAGCTTGTGGGCTTGGCTTTGCAAATACCACCGTTGTGTATTATGGAGCATACCTAACTATATATCTAAAAACAAAGTAAGGAAAAATGAAGAAGAAAAAACTCTCAGCAGCAGCATTTCCATTTAATGTTATGATACAGGTTTGTGTACATTTTTATAGTGAACCAATCAACGAAGGTTGAGTTTGCTTGATTCCTCGGGTAATCTTCAAAGATCCTCCTTTTCTTGCCTGCAAATGTTATTTCCCTTCAGAAGATCTTTTAATTTACTACATTCCCTTCCACACACACACACATGCACACAAGAACTTTTGTCTATTCCCAATTTATTTGAAGCTTTTTACAAAGGTAAAGGAAAAAGTTGAATGTCTTGATATTTTTGTAAATTGCCTTACGTTTGCAAATAAGGAAGATAAAAGAGGAAAAGGGACACTGACAATTTATACTTATTATACTAACAAAAGCAGTACATTGCAATGTGGTCTCGTCTTCTCTGCTCGCAGACTAGGTTTTCGTTTTCATCATCTTTTTTTTCTCCTTCACTTTCTTCTTACATTTCACAATTTTTTTTCTCTCTCTCCCACTCTCTCTTCCTTAACAAAATAACCTGGAAGTAAATTGAAGTAACATTTGAGAAAGTATGTAGTAACAGCTTGGGTATGTGTGTATGTGTGTCTGTTGTGAAGCAATTCCTTAATAAGTTTTGTAAGAAGAATCGAGAAGAGAGAGAGAGAGGAAGTAGAGCGTGTATTTGTATAGCCATCGCAATATATTTAATATAAAATGGGTTTACTTTTTTTTCTACTTTACACTCAAGTCAGTACAATTCCCATATAATACACGACTGGCTTCTCCACTCTTCTCCATCTCTTTACTGTTTACTTTTTATATACGAACAATTCGTACCAATTTCCGCTTTTACTCCATCTCATCTGATGACGGCGTACAATGAAGAGCATATATACACACACACACACACACACATACAACACACCTTCCTTCACAGCCATCATGCCAGTTGTTGTGGGGTGGTTGTAGAAGAAAATAGCTGAATAGCACGTCGACTTGACTAGCTCCAAGCAGTCTGGAGGAATGATCTGATGATGGTCTGTGTGGCTTGATGTGTGTATGTGTGTGTGTATGTGTGTGTGTGTGTGGTGATGTGGTTCTTCAGGCTATACACACACTTGAATGCGCTTTATACTCTTTTTTTGCAGTGGAACTCAAACTCAACCAACAACAACACATACACACACATGGTCTACAAGAAGGACTTTGTGTAGTATACCTACCATCAAGAAGAAGAAGAAGAAGACGGAAGGATGGTAGTAACAACAAGCAAACCACGTCAAGAGAAGATGTCTCACGGTGAGTTGATTACAAAAAGTAAAGAGAGTGAGAG
>JAITYZ010001300.1:0-12433 GCA_027744595.1 Paronellides praefectus | reverse complement strand
TTGCATAAGAAACAACACAATGTACACTGCTGTGAGCTTTTATGGTTTTTATGTGCTAAAATAATACAATAATTTGTAAGTATATTGTGATTGCAGACTGCAATTTGCAGTTTTAAAGGAAACTGGAATCGTGTAGTAATTATATTACTTATTACATTCAAGAGGCAAACATGCAATTATTCCATAACTGGCATTACTTAAAGGATTACAATTTCAAATAAGAATAATAAATAAACTTGGTAATTGAGAGAAAACTCATAAAACCAATTATCATGAATGCATATTTCCTTTTTTGATTTTCTGATAGAAAACCAAAACCAGAGGCTTTTATACGAAATTATTCATCAAATTAATAAGTGGTTCATGTTGTGTGTATTTAAGTATCATTTTATGCATTTAGCCAATTTCCCTTATTTTGATCCTTTCCTCACCTGCTGACATGCTCCTTTTCACTTAATTAAGATGTATTACATGACATAATGATGACGATATAATATACGACTTTATGGGCTGATGTAATTGAACCTATTTATGGAATGTCAACCACAAAAATGATATCTTAATATGAAAGTGGTGTATTTATTATACATGTCTATTATTAGACTCATGTGGATTTTCTCAGTAATAATAACCACCACCACCAACATCACAAGCAAGAAAAAAATGCCAAGAAAAATTATAGACGAAGGAGAAGAAGAAAAATACTAAACTCTGCTGCTGCTTTGCTGTTACAACTACTATAAATATATATTATTGTGACAAGATAATGGTCTTCACTTTCTCTTATTTCTTCTAAATGTTACCCTCTGAGAACATGATAACCTTTTTTATAAATATTACAACGTAGGTGGCATGTGTGTCTATATATCTACATGTGTGTGTGTGTGTGTGTGTGTGTGTGTTGTGTGGGTGAATGTTTCCATTTGGAGCGCGCGGTGGTAGTAGAGACTGACTGACAGACATATGTACACATGTCAAATACTCTTTTCTTTTCTTTGCTGAATGAAAAGGAATGACAAAAAAATGAGTGCTGAATCTGTTGTTTCTTTCTCAACACAAAATCACACTGACTCGTGGTCAGTCAAGTGGACACACATGATACCAAAAAAAATACAATACACATTGTTCAACATAATGGGATATTTCTGAGTAAAAAGGAAACATTGTAACTTTAACAATAAAAAAAGAGATATACATAAAATATATATATATTTTGAGTGCGTGTGTGTAATGTGCTTAATCAATGCTGAGGATGATGCTAATATGGTTATTTGACTATACATTGTGAGCGGAGAAGAAAAAGAAAACTTTCAGAAGATAATAGTGTTATTGCACTGAAGAAGACACTAACAATTACCTACCAATAAATGTATGTGTGTGAGTCTAGTATGTATTGTATGCTTATTGCCAGTGGCAAGTGTTGATGATGATGATGATAAAGACGGTGTAATAATGGCAAAGCTTACAGACAAGCCATATATGTAAATTTTACGATGCAATCAACTAAATAATATATACTGCATTGTTCTATAACACTTTTACCAAGTCCATGTGCATTCCTCCAGTTCAGTCAAAACGACGACGCCGGTGATGGTGATGATGATCATGATGACACTGTTGTTGTGAGAGAGTCAGTAATGAACTCTATATAAGTGCATCGAAATAAAAAAAGTTTGATAATGAAAAATCGAAATAAAATACATTGTCAATGCCAGTGAAAATGATAGTCAAAACTTTTTTTTGTGTGCCGTGGTCGGTCAACTCCCCAAAAAACACGTAATCTTTGTTCAATGGAATTATTTGCAGAGAACAGAATAATAAAAAATGATATACCACTAAAAATAATATGTAATGCGATACATAATACATATTATATACCCAATATACCAAACAGTGTTCTTTGTTCAGTCAAAACGACGACGCCGGTGATGGTGATGATGATCATGATGACACTGTTGTTGTGAGAGAGTCAGTAATGAACTCTATATAAGTGCATCGAAAAATAAAAAAGTTTGATAATGAAAAATCGAAATAAAAGACATTGTCAATGCCAGTGAAAATGATAGTCAAAACTTTTTATTTTGTGCCGTGGTCGGTCAACTCCCCAAAAAAACATGTAATCTTTGTTCAATGGAATTATTTGCTGAGAACAGAATAATAAAATGATATACCACTAAAAATAATATGTAATGCGATACATAATACATATTATATACCCAATATACCAAACAGTGTTCTTTTTCAAGAAGTCATCAGTATGTTTCTTCGTGAGTGTTTGTAAAAAAATACTTTGTATGTGTAAATATACCTAATATTAATGTGTATCTACATAAATTACATTGTGTCATAATAATATAAAGTCTACTTGAAACTAATGACAAAAACAATAATAAACACATACAACTAAATTGAACAGCAACCTACAAGCAGAAAAATAAAATTACGATATGCTAAAATGGTGATGATGATTGAATGACGAAACAATGCAAGCGGATTGACGGTTTACCCAAGAAAAAAAACATTACAAGATAAGTTTGTATACCCACATGAATAACTTTTTTTTACAATTTTACCCTCCCGGTCGTTCCCTTATCGTCGACGTCGTCGTTAAAAAACTCTTTTTATTTCACTTCTCTCCACACAAGAAATAATTTGTCAATTGGAAAGTTTTTATTTTGTGTGTTCGTCTGCAGCAGTCTGACTGAAAAAGCACTACGGCATGCAAAGAAAAAAGGCGGGTGTTGTATGCATATGAGTGAGTGACTGATAGGAAGGAGAAAAAAATGAAATGAAGACAAATTATATGATAGGAGAGGAACAAACACAAACACATGCATAATAATATTTTGGATCCCTCTACTCCTCCTTTTCCACTTGTTCGTATAATTCGTCGTCGTCTCCTCTCTTCTTCTCTGCCGGTGAAGTCTTCACTTCAACTATGACAAGTTGAGTGATTGTGTGTTAACTTAAAAGCAACCACACACAAAAAAAACAGCCACGCCAGAGGAACGAGAAAATTAGCGTGTTCACGTGCTTTACCAAACACATCAGCAGACAGGAGCTTTGCAACTACAACAACAGAGGAACAGAGAAGAAGAAGAAAAGAACAAGTGCGAGGGAAGTAGGATTTTCAAGAATAAATCCTTTCATTCATTCTTCTACACAGAGAAATAAAAAACGACTTGGCTCGTACCACTACATCCACCTCCACAGGAGCTCTGCAAAGCAATCAGTCAACCCATCTCATCATAATAACAACCCTCTTTTTTCGCGTTACAACACAATGAATAAAAAGTAATTCTTCTTACTACTCTTTAGCCACCTTTGACTACGAATGAATGTAAGAAAATAAGTCTCACGATAAAAAAAATAATTTAGCCTATCATTCGCAATCTATAAAAAAACAAGAGAAATTAGCATAAAAGTGAATTTAACTATAAGATATATAAAAATATATAGTTTTTATTTTTTAAATGGTATACAAGAAATAAATATGTATGTATGTATGTATGTATATGTACACAATTTTTTTTAGGGTAAAATGCCTAAAAGTAAGTACCACCGATAAGCGCATATTTTTTTTTGCTAAGCCTCTGCAATATATATACATAATAATAATTTAGATATATAGCAATATACAGAACATAACTATTTACTTTACGTAAGATTTTTCTTTCTCTCTCTAGAATACTTTAAGATTAGGAGAATAAGTCCATCTGCATTACATAAAGTACGGCATTTAGGCGTCACGTTATCCAGTCTGTATATCTGAGAATTCATATAAAAATTGTGTACATGTGGTGGGGTTATAGAGTGGTGCAGGCTCACCAGATATTTCCTAGGAATAAGAAGGTAGGTAATTGCCTTAGGAAATTGGAGCTGTCATATCTATCATAATCAAATATAGATTCTTTAAGAAAAAAAATAGTCGGGAAGAAAAATAAAGCTGGCGAGAGAGTTTAAAAAAGATTTGCTTACACACGAACAATAATAATACATATATTTCTACACGTGTGACTCCTTTTCCTTCTATATCTCTTTCAACCTTTTGACATAAATAGAAAAAAAATACTCTTTTGAACAGATTTTTCTGTAAAAAAGGGTATATACCTATCATAATACTTTTACAGTATAAATTTAGTTTGTTTTTTGGTACATTTGGAATTTTACATTTGTCCTACTTTTTTTACTTTTCATTCCCAGACACAAAGAACACACACTTCATATACCATACCGCATGCTTACAAAACCGTATCGACTGATTACATATGTAATTCGATTAGAGTGGGAGACAAGAATCAAATTCGGGTTTTTGTACAAAAAAGAGCATTAGAGAAAAAATAAAATAAAAAACTGAGCTGGTTGGGATATCGATATTTATATAAATACATACCTACATAAAAAATCTCGTTTTTACATCAAAACGAAATAGAGCGTCACATGGTATTTTTGTTTTTTATTTGTCTCACAGGCTAAAAAAATATATTATTATGTTGCAGTGAAACACAGGGAAATTTAAATCATCCGAGATACATCGAGAGCAGCGGCAGCAGTATAAAAAATATATATTGAAATATTGTACATTTTATTTATGTACACAGCAATATATATCGGCACAAAACAAAAACGCATACAAGACAGTAAAGGAAATAACAGTAAACAAGCGTATATACACATATGTGAATGAATAAAAAAAGACAAGATTTTTATTGACGTATGGAATACATGATAGTTAATGGAAAAAGAATTTGAGCAAATGCGACATAACATGTGTATCCCATTTCATATATTATTATTATTATTACCAGTCTTGTTGGGTCATCATCAATATAAACAGTTAGATTGAAATTGGATTCTGTATACTGAGCGGTATTCCTTAAAGTAAGAAGAAAAAAACTGTGATTTCATCTCTTCATAAAAAACGTACATTTGGCGAGATAAATAATAATATTACAATTTGTACACTTGTGTAACATGAGATAATCAACCTCTTCATTTAGCTCATATGCATCACCCTTCTTCCAGTTTTTTTAAATTGCAAAGGCTCTCATTGATGTTTGCGTACATCGTTAAAAAAAAGTGATCGTAAAAAAGGCTAATTTAGTTCAGATGAAGAATGAAGAGAGCAAATAAGATTTGACATGAATGAGACAGAAAACAAGTAATAACAAGTGACATCAAGATTCTCATTATCATTGTCGCCGTTATAGCTCGAGGATACACGAAGAATATATAGGATCATCACATCATCATCATAATAATAACAGGGAATCAAAGGAGACCTCCCTTTTTTACAGTTACCAGTAAAAAGTAGTAATAAAGCGTCCAGAGAACAAGAGAAACCGACAGGCGGAGGAAATTCCTCCAAAAAATATCCCGACACACACAAAAAATATATAACCAACCAACCCTGTTTTTTCCATTCATTGCCCAGTTTTTTTTTATTGCAAAAGAGATTGCTCTATTTATATTACCACATTATCTCCTCCTGCTGCGTATCAATACCTAAATACGTTCGTACATAATTTTTTTTACTGTTCAAAACAAACATTGGAACTCCCAACAACAAGCATACTTACATACGTAAATAGTTGATTAGGCCTTCTTTTTTAGGGTGACTAAAGAGGATTGGGTTGGATTAGTCCGGTTTAGTCTGCCTGCTTTCTAAATGAATCACTGGAACATACATACTTGCGACATGTTATAAATATTATTATCAATATATGCCAGCCTCATAACCAAAAACAGACAACATACCAAAACAAGCCGAAAAGCAGATAACACAATCATCAACCAAAAAGTCAATAATAATAAAAGCACAATATGCGTACATTTAAAATAGGTATAAAGCATTCATGTAAAGTCACTGACTTTTAACAACAGATTGAATTAGTCAAAAAGTTAAAAGGGTTACGCATCTGGGATAACATAAAGTTATAAAGATACAGACACAATATTAATAGGTATATAATAGGTAGGTATATAATATTTAGGTAATATTTTTATTTTGAATGAATGTAAATGAGTGAGAGATAAGCCTCTTTTTTACGTACACACAAGCAAGGATTCATTTATAAAAAAGTAAATAGACAGAGAACAAGTAATAAAAAAAAATAAAAATACTTGCTCTATTATTCTTGGTGATATACCCACATAAGTAGGTAAATAGACTTTTTCTCTCTTATTACTATCCCACTATATTATATTCTCATTTTTTATAATAATCACATTATTGTCTCCCTAATACTTTGTTGTACCTCTATACATTTTTCTCCTTTTGTCGTTCTTTTATTCTTCTTCACGTGGAAACACACACGACTTGTTGTGAATATTATGCGAATAATACACTTAGTCAACTTCACTCTGTCGTCTTGACTACTTTTTTTCGCCTTGTTGTAGCCAAATAACTTGCAGATTTTCTTTTTCCTCGACATCTCCCTGTCTTTTTGAGATTCCTACTACTTATTATGTACATGATAATATGAAACTGACAGTATGATCTTGTTGTCTACTAAAAGATTTCTCTACTTTTCTTGTTCATCTTATTAATAGGAAAAGGCAAGAGCTGGGAAAGAAGAATAAGTAAAAAATAATAGTAGAAAGGAGACACTTTTCAGATGCAAATTTTCTTTTTACCTCCTTGTCGTTCTTTTGACAAGCTCATAAGCATACTACTACCAACACCACTACTTTTTACAATACTACTCACTTGTAAAAGGAGAAGGAAGAGCAAAGGAATAAAATTATCTAAAAGCTTTTCTTTTTGCATTTCATTCCGGAAAACGGAAATTAGATAGCGGGTATTTTGTGTGCAACTACTACAGCTACACAAGTGGAGGAAAAGTTGAAAAACAAAAAGAGAAGGAATGGTATAAAATTGAACACAAGCATAACATTATAATATTCATTTCTGGCAAAAGTAGGAGAGAAGAAAAATATACAACAACAACATAAAATTATACACATTTGTACCTATACCTTTCGTCTAACACACAAAACAACAGTTCATGTATATGAATGAGTTTCCCTTTTTCTCTCTCCTGTCTCTTCTACTCTGTGTTATTTTTAAAACTACACAACAATAACTCTCCTCCTCCTCCTATCTTTTCCGTCTCTCTCTAGCCTGCAGGAGTATAAACTGGATACTTCATCTCCTTTCATTCTAAAAAACAATACTATCAAAAGTAAAACAAAAAAAATAAAGAGATACAGGAGTAAACTTGGAGGAAGTAATGCGCGACAACAAAACAGAAGAAGAAAAGTGCAAAAAGGCAAAAAAAGAAGTAAAAAATAAAATATTTCTGCTCTGCTGATAACTTGTTATACAGACTTGTGTACTTTAGGAAAAAGTTTTAAAAAAATAAAAAAGAGAGAGAAATTCTTTTTTTAAGAGTTTCAGGCAAATAAGAAGAGTCAAGCATCCCTTCTTGCACTCTCAAGACACTACTACTGTCGCTCCCTCACTTTCTCTCTCGCTCTTTGTGTTCTTTTGTCTGGAACAAAACGATAAACTTGCTTCTCTTTTTTCCTCTCAGCTCTTCATCTACTTTCTCTCTACAGCTTGTGTGTTTACTATTAATATTCACACCAACATGAAAAGCAAACTTTGAAGTAACAAAAAATAAAAATAAATATATAGACTAACTTTTTTCCTTTGAAATAAAAAAGGAAGATAGAGCAAGAAAAATATATATAACTACAATATATATATTAACAAGAAAAGGAATATAAATTTATAAAAGTTTTTTATGCAACTTTTTATTGTTGGATTTATTTACACTCTTGAACACTTGAAATAATATTTTTGCAACAAGAAAAAAAGCAACTAGAAACGGACGAGGAAGAATAAGAACGACTACCATTTTTTAAAGCCCCAAAATATAAAGGATTTTTTTTTATTTCAGTGATTATTATTTGTTATACAATAATATATACTATATATACCTATATATATGTACTGACGAAATATAATATAACTTGTGTACCTTTTTTTCTAAAAAATATATACTTCTTGATTTTATATTTTCATTCCAATACACAGCATAAATACACACACACATACGACTTGTCTATTTATCTATTTTCAGTTTGCATGAAATTTTTTATATATAAAATAAACTACTTTTTCTTGGATAGGGTAAAAAGTTTGAAAGTGAAAGTTTTGGATGAGGACAGGGGCACACTTTGAAGGGAGAAGTACACAATAATTCAATCAGTTCATAATCAATCACACTGTTGACTGCAATATATAGCTTGGTTTTTTGTATCAATCCAACTACAAGTGTAATAATAATAAAAGTGTACAATCTTTTTTTAGAAAAGGGAAACTTTTGATCTGGAGTGGATATATACATATATATAGCTATATATATACATTTTGTAATATTTTTCTGAATCTGTGGCAATATCGTGAATCGTGACTATTTTTTATTAAACAATCAATTTTTTATTGAAATATTTGTAAAATTAAAGGATCGACATAGGTAGTTAGGTAGGTAGGTGTGTATGTAGTAGGTATTCATATATTTTTAATAAAACTTGCATTTATGGAAACGTTTTAATATTTATATTGATTCAATAATTTGTATAAAAAGTGAAATTGATGACCTGCTCCCAACATACAAAAATACATGCATAAACATTGCAATATATACTAAATAGACACATAGATAACTTACATTGAACATAAGCATTTATTAATTAAATACAGATATATAGACGTACAGTTTTAAGTAGACAAAAGTTTCATTTTTTAGCTTTCGCTCCGCATTTCGTAAAATTTTATAGTAGAACACGTGCATACATTTTCATTTAATTTTGTAAAGACAAAAAAGAGAGAGAAAAGAAGGAAAAGGTTTACAAAAATTATTATCAAAAAAGGTACACTTTCATTCTCAAGAGCTGCTGCATCCATGTCAACATTGTCTGTTGGTTGATTGTTTTTTCTACACTGAAAAGAATATATAAAGCCGTTACCCAAAAGAAACATCACGTTGTAAAAAAAATTTAATTGAATACAGATATATAGACGTACAGTTTTAAGTAGACAAAAGTTTCATTTTTTAGCTTTCGCTCCGCATTTCGTAAAATTTTATAGTAAAACACGCGCATATATTTTCATTTAGTTTTGCAAAGACAAAAAAGAGAGAAAAGAAGGAAAAGGTCTGCAAATATTACTATCAAAAAATGTACACTTTCATTCTCAAGAGCTGCTGCATCCATGTCAACATTGTCAGTTGGTTGATTGTTTTTTCTTCACTGAAAAGAATATATAAAGCCGTTACCCAAAAGAAACATCACGTTGTAAAAAAAATTCTTTTCGGTTTAGGAATTTTCTTAATAATTCAGAATAACGTGTGCATTTTGATCCTACTCTACTTCCAGAATTTAAAACTCAATCCAAATCCATTGTTATTTTTTTCAGTTTTATTGAGAAAAAAGACAAAAGTTGCCATAAAAATACAATAGGAGCAACAGAAAAGAGTTAAATCAATGTAGGTATATTTGTACATGGCTATAGATTGAATAATAAAACAAGAAATTGTTCTATCAACCAACTTGAGTGTGTGTAAAAACATGGCAAACATGACGAGGGTGTTCCAATATCAAAAGCTCTTTTTTATTGCTGCGGATGCAACTTACTGAGAATAGAGAGATACATTGAGAGAGAAGAAGAAAAAAGTATAAAATTAAGCAAAATCGTAATTCATTTATTCATGGTTCAGCGACAAGGACAATGATTAGCACGTGAGTTGATTAGGAAAAGGCGGTACACGAATCAAGTATCTTGTAAGGCTTTTAAATTTGAACCGTTTTATTTCCAACCTATCTACTAGCTGCGTATAATAATAATATATTAAAGTAGGTAGGTAGTATAGAGAGTATCGTGTGTTTGTTGTAAATGTTTACTGCGGGAACGTGCCGTGTGTGGTATAAAAAAGGGGTAATTTGTACACAAATAAATAAAAGAGATAGAGAAAAGAAGCGTTAAAATGCAATGAAAGGACGTTACGTTTTGTTTTATGTCAATACATAAGGTACATAATATATACATATATGCAAACCTATTTATATATTTCCTATATAAAATATAGTAATTCAATCTTATAATATAGTTTTATAGCTCAAGTGAAAAAAAAGTTTAATGATGATACGACGGCATTTTATTTTAAAAAGTAAGCAGATGTCATCCGGACATTTTTAATGATAAAAAATTAGGTACTTGTTTGAGTGTGCAAAAGTGTGTGTATTTATTTGCATAAGTGATATCATCATTATAAAAATCGTCATCAAATTCCTCTTCAAATGTTTCCAGATTGAAATATAAATATTTACATTCAGCATTTTCCTTTTCCAAGAATAAAAAAACAAATGGACTGCGGTTGTTTACATGGATATATGACTTGAGTGAATGAATGGTTAAAAAAGACATACTTTATTGACTCTAGTTTTTTAAGTGCACGAGTACAAGTGATTAAATGAGATAAGTATGATGATGACGATCATTTTGTTGATGCTGCTGCGGCGACACAGATGCGACACAAGATGCTGAATGACTGAAATGAGCTGAGAAAAGAAGAAGAAATAAATGACTCATCTTTTTCCTTGCAAACTACAAACTTCTTTCATCATCTTGTTTGCCTTTTATCTCCATAAAAGGACCCCACACACTTGACTTGACTCATCGCTTAAGGCAAAATATACAATACAAACAGAACAACGACAACATCATCATTACATGAGAAATGACAAGTGTTTCTGTGAAATTTAGATTTGTAAGCAGTCGTCTTGTTTTACAAAAAACAGATGAACAGACGAAAAAAAAATATATTACGAGGTGACAAAAACAAAGTGACTATTCATAACACGAATCTTGTAATGACATGATTATCTTATTAAATATTATGGTTAAATAAGGATATTAGCGAGTTTTCAGAATGGAAAACAGTAAAACTATTTACATAAGGGGTTAAGCATATTTAAGCATTTATTATTTTATACTAAGAAATTGTAAGGCTTGACGTTCTGAAATATTTGACAAATATCTGCATATACATAGGTACATATGCAATAATTGTTACTGTATATTTTACTAAAAACTAAATCTAATCTAATATATCATCATTCAGAGAAAAAACTGACATAAAAAACTACATACATACATTACTCGAGAAGGCTGGAATATTCATCTCAATGTTACTGACAAAATACCTATAAAAACTTCGTATACATTTCATTATCATTCAACTGAACTACTCTAAATAAATAATTAAATAGTCTATAATAAAACTACATAATAATCTTGGACGAACAACTTTTTAGGGCTAATAATTATATGCAATATATACATCCCCAGTCGTAGTAATGTGTAACCACCGTTATTCTTACCAAAAAAATATAAGTGCTTCAATCTACTCTATAGCGAGTTATTACTATACAAATTAATATACAATTTGGTAAAGGGTTAAAACTTTAATTAAGAATTTTTTCTTGCATAGAAAATTTTACTTGGGTATATATAATCTATCCTTATACATATATCTCGTCATCATCATAGTAATAATTTTACTCTTAAACCTTAAAAATTGTATCTGTAAATTGTTTTGTATATAAACTGTAAAAACTGAGTAAAAAGCATTATACATTTGTAAACGTGACTGTAAAAATCTTATGAAAATGTATATTTGTGTATTTAAAAACTAAAAACATGTTTACTCGTATGTAATTTTTACTGTTCAAGTACACCATAATAATATACATTTGTAAAAAATACTATTTCCATATGTTTTATTGCTAAGTGAATATTGCAAATAAGGTATAAAAAATATACATAAAAAGGTATAAGCATAATATTTTAGAAACGAGTAATATATTATATTCATTTTACGGGATTAGTTCCTCATGTGCATATACATACATACGTACATTAAAGTATAAAAAAATATATTAAATATTTGTTAATAGCCAAAGTTAGAATAACAAAAATAATAATAATAACATTTAAAAAAAAAAATAAAAAAACTACCGTGTCGGTGGTTGTTGTTTGCTTAAAAAGGATTTTTAATGGTAAATAAAAAAAGCTTAATGCTTTCTTTGTACGTGTATATTATACTGTAAGTTACAATCCTATTATTATTATTATTACTACTATTTATAATAAGCAGGTGTGTTCCACACAAAAATGTATATCTTTCACTTTTTAAAAAACTAGGGTATAATATGTAATATATGTGTAAACAAAGAAACCAAGCAAAAAAATGTTGATCTTTCTTTCTTTTGTGGTAGTACAATCGTCTAAATAATCTTGTAAGTGTCAAGTGAATAAGAAAGTAGTAAAAAAATTGCAAAAAAGTGTTTACAATATTGTAGTATAACACATATTGTTTAAAAATAGCATTGATATAAACATATTTCTAATATATAACGTTTATGC
>JAITYZ010001299.1:0-22432 GCA_027744595.1 Paronellides praefectus | reverse complement strand
CAAGCATAAGCAAGCTGTCGTCTTTGCTTACATGTTCTGACACATAAACGGAGTAGGAAGCGAATAAAAATCCCCCAGGAGCTTCGGCAATACAGTGTTACTTTTTTCGTTTCCTCTCATCAGCAAGCATCACAATTTGACAATCAAAGTCAAATCAAGCTCGGATAACTTGTATGAAAAAAATGATGATGATGTGCTTATATGGTAATAACCACAAAACGTGTATAACATTTTTTTTCAAATTGAAACCCATGTAAAAAAGCAAACCCGTATTCAGAATCCGAATCCGAACAAATATATATAAGCCAACACACAAACAAAATTATCAACTGTTAAGAAAAACTTGATTGAATTGATTTTATCAAAATGATCCATAATCAGTAACAGTAGTGCAGTAGTAGCAGCTGAAAAAGGAATGTGGTATGCTTTTACAAAGAGTACACACAAATTACACAAAACGTTTTCGTTTAAAATGTCCCGTTTGTTTCACCCAAACAATTTTGTATTTACCGATTTAAATAGTCATTCTTCAGTGCATAACATACCTACTAGATATACATACTTTTACAAGTTCTCCTTGTTTTTTCCTCACAGCAAATGATATTTTTTTCTTTGTTGTTGTACAATCAAGAGTAGTGGGGATGCCACCAAATTATGCATAATCTGACATGTAAAGAATTCGCAACTTTGTATTCATTTATTTCCTCCGTCTTCGTCTGTGTATATATTTTTAGCTGAATCATTCCTTCATAATAAAAACTGTTTTTTCCCCTAAAAAAATATCAGCAAAAAATAAAGAAAATTATACGTTATATTGCAAGTAAAGCTAAATAAAAAAATTGTATTATTTTGTGAAAAATTGAGTGCAGATTTATTTAAAGTTTGTGCAATGTAATGATATAGTATATTGTTAGGTAATACCAATAAGCCTAGGTCACGACAAAAGCGTCTAGTCTTGAGCAGCTGCAAAAAAACCGGAGAAAAGAGTGGATTGCATGCATATTATTGAAAAATAAGCAATGACAATAGATAAACTTGACAATAATAAAAAGGAAGACAAGGAGTAAGTTGTTGGGTTGGAGGAGGAATAACCAAGAAACCATCTTTCATTTCAGCTTAGCTGACCACGGATTATAGATTACAGACATCCTTTAGAAATAAGGATGCCCTCAAGTGAACCTTTTTGGGATACATAGTAATACATACATACAATTTATTCCCCTCTTGTCTGTGTATACAAGATATTTTTCTTCTTTTTTTTCTCTTACAACCAACTAAATTAAGCAACCTCCTTTCATCCGATTTCAATAGCGTCGAAAACGTATGTACATTTACCCATGTAGATAGGTACATATAAACACAAGTCTAAAAGATGTTTAATGCAGCATAAAAAAGAAAATATGTGAGTACAAAACGCTATTATTACCCTTTGTATTACACATGCATACCTGAACGCCAAGAATAAGATGAAGAGTGAAAAGAACAATGCTGCATTACATTTTCATTGTGTGAGTGTGTGTTGTTTTTTTTGTGCAAAATAAAAAGAGTAATGAAAGATCATGGAAAATATTTTTGCTCATAGTACCTCAATAAATTCATCACTTTTTAAAGTGAATCCGACGGAATTTTTCACAGAATTATATGATGATAATGATGATCATCATCAGATATCATTTGCAAAGTATTACGATTAAAATCCTTCACTAAACTTTGTAGTAGCAACAGAGAGAGAAAAAAATTGTACAAAAAAACGTTAGACAAAAAACGGTAATGAGATGGTAGGAAAGCAAGGGCGCATGCTCAAATCCCTGAACTCTATAATAAGAAAAAAAGGAGGTGCTGATGAATGATGAGTTACTGATGCTCGACTGCTGCATCTCGTTTCCTTTTCTCTTTCATCATAAAATAGACTTTTTTTATTCGTCGTGATGAGGATATCATCTTGCTACCACTCATTTTATACAAGGCATATATGTATACATGTAGGCAGTTATTAGGTGAATGTTTATCACAAACAAAAAAACCGTGTAGTTCACCACATCGCCTCCCTAATTCCGTTGGACAGGTAGTGCGAAAAAAAAAAGAAATTTTGGAGAGAGAAGGAGAGAGAGTTGGATGGATCATGGTTTTATGATGAATCAACATATTTCAGAATTATTATTATTACAATACATCTTATCCCTTTTATTTTATGTCATTGGCTGCAAATACAGTGTTTCATTTTCTAGGGAAAATAACAACTACATTGTTATTATCTTAGGTTGGTACTCTACAGTTAAAATATTTTAAATCATAATTATGTTCCAGAGAGAGAGAGGGAAATAGAGATAATAGAGATTTTCGTGATTTGCCATTTAAGGAGACTCAGGAAAAGGAGCAACAATGTAAAGTATATACCTATATAGATGTTTGATATACATCACATCTCTTTCTCCTTGTTCTTATTAGATCGTTAGTACTTCTTACTCAGTCACTCACTGCTACTCGCTCTCTACGTGACATCACACAGAGAGCTTCTAAAAATGTACCGTAATCCTTTCATTATACTACATAGCATGCTGTTGATCATCACCAGTAAAAAAACTTCTCTCTTTTTTTGATTCTGCTATTATTATTATTACTATGATTATTACGAAGCACCTTCATCTTGGACTTGTTATATAATGACGACCATGATGGTCTTCTCACTCTCTCTCAGCAGGAGTGAATTTTTAGTACAAAAGAGGTTTACCGTCATTCACCACCACTCTACCACCGCGTCATTCATACTTTCTGTAATAAAAGCTATAAAGCTATATTTATTGTACTTTTCTAATACGAAGAATGGGGGATAAATATTTCGACTCAAAATCGCCATAAGCATTATTCGTCTGATTATTAGTCTGTTGTTGAAAATTGGCTGTATTATTGCAACCCTTTAAAAACTTGACATTAGCTTTTCCATGTTGTCTGCAAATTTTGCTTAAGAATGCACTTATAAAGGCTAATCATCAGTTAAATTCTAAATTTATATTTGCAAAACACAGACTGGAAAATGGATGATAAAAGAGAATTTTATGTTTATTTACGGTCATGATGGAATTAACCACAACGCGAAAGTATTCTCAACAAAAAGATTATAATATTTAAAGGTGCAAGTCCATCGACCGATTATTATTATTAGCAAAATATTTCTCAGCAATTATGGTTCTCTACTTATATATTCATAATAAACGTGAATACAAGATTAGGGCTGGCAAAAAACTCGAGACATACGGTTGCATTAGAAAGAATAAACGTGCTCAAAGCAGGGCATTACCAAAGTCCAAAATCATGGTTTCATAAACTGGCCCAACCCAAAAAATTCGCCAACCCACATAAAAAATAAAGATTTATCCCTGCTATCCTTTTGCATTAAAATGAAAAGTTAAAAAAAACTTCCGCTATAAATACTGACATCACACTTTTGTACAAATGAGAGTTATGAATATGATGCTTAATGCGTTGTGTCAATATATTTTTTTCCGATGAGAATACAAATATGTACCTAAATTATAAGTACTCGGAAACACGATCGAAAGGAGTACGTGTCTCTGAGAAAGAATATAAAAAACTGAAAATAAGATGTTGATGTCAGTTTATAAAGTAGTAACACTAAATGCAAAATTTTATTACAAAGTTTACAATGATTTTGCACGGTACCCACAAGACTGTTGCGACTCAAATAGTATAAATTACACAAGACGTGCAACAGTCATATTATTTCCTGGAACAACAATGTAAATGCGTGTCTAAATTGGTCGGTGTGATTCAAAAGGCATTTAATACAACTTTTGGATGAATGAACAGATTATATTGATACTTGAACATTTTACTGTGTGGGTGCGCTATGACTAAATAATGTCCAATCGGAAAATGACTGGGAAAGCTTTTGCGAGCACAAAAAATTGCATTCAGAGATTTATTATTGTTATTGTGTTATTATTTGCTATAATATTTTATCATGTGAACTAACTTTTATTGTTATTTTTCTTTTCTTTTTGTAGAATGAGATTGGAGTCGCAGTACACATTGCTCCCACTGGGGCTAATATGTTTGGCGTGCATAGTGCCAATTTTGGATGCTCAGCGACCCTCAGTGTTATCGGGAGGCGGTCTTCGACCCCTTCTAGGTCTGACATTACGTCAACAACTTCAAGCAGGCCAACCCCCAGTTCCTCGTTTTCAGACCTTATACCTTAATGCTTATTGTTTTGCCTTACTTCCAAAAAAAATGCAATCTCCTTTCTTCTGGTAGCTTCATTAACAATTCACTTTTATTAGCATGTCTGGCTTTTACCCTGTAGCATATATTATCTTTGTTTCAAATAAAGTACCTTTATCTCTATTGCATCTCTACAGCTATCATCACCAGTTTTTTTTCAGAATAGCCGCCCAACGTGTTACATATTTTTGTAGGGACTTTGTCTGGCCATCCGTTTAAATTAGTATTTTCTTTAAACTTAACATAGGCCCGTATATAGAATATAGACATGTACCTACTTCGTTAGAAACCTCCCCTTTGGGTTAACCTCTCCGAGTCACACGTTAAAACATACCACGGGATAAATTATAATACCTATGATCAAAATCAACAACATGTCATTTCCTATCTCTCGGGTGTCAACCCCCTACTTGAAAACATTACAGCTTATGCTAACTGGTGTAAAGATGCAGTTTCCTGCACAGCGGTTCAGCATTGCAACGTTACAACTGTTTACTTAAACTGTGCATTAATTCACTTTTTTTGCGCCTACTTCGAAACCAGGCCTATTTCAATTCAAATTCAAACCGAGTGATTATATACGAATGCATCCATAACGTTATTATCGTCAACACCATCTCTAGCATTTTTCTTATATCCAACACAAAAAATAATTCAGAGCGTAAAACAATATTCTGCATTTTTCGTTTTAAAATAATCCTTTTAGCAAAAAACTACAATGTATACGCTCGCAAGCAAAGTTGGTTCTTGGCTAAATCATGCCAGTATATAGAAGAATGCATTGTCAAAATGTCAGAAAAAGTGTCAGTGCATTCATTGTGCATGCATAACTTCATCACCTGGTGAAAATCGTCGTCACCTCAATGAATCAAATACGTACCTAAACATACATACGTTCCACTGTGTGTAAAAAAAAATTTAAAAAAAGAAAAAGAGCCTTTTGGTTACCTCTCTAAATGTGCCCAAATATAAATATTATTATATGTAGATGTATGCGAGGAGTATATCTTTCTCTCTCTTGTGTGAGTGCGGTTCTCTCATCCTCTTTTTTCGTCTCAAGTCAGTGCACTCCAATTCACATGTCTTATTTGATAAAAATATCATTTTTCAATGTTCACCTTACATTACACATCATGCATTTTTACACACAACACACAAACTGCTTCCTCTACAAGTTTACCCTTTCCCATATATATACATTTTACTCTTGTAAAATACCAACAAAAGAATTTTTATACTCAAATCCAACAAAACTACAGCTTGAAATGAATATAATTAATCGCTTGCTTGTTACAATAACAGACACCGTTGTTTTATCTCGTCTCCCTCTATCAACCTACCAACCTACCATCAAATATATATACCTCACACCTATATTTTTTCACAAACTCACCCTTCTTTATATAGTTTTATATAAACAGAGATCCGAATATCTCTACAGTTTTTAAAAAAGCAAAGAGCATAATCATCTTCTTTTTGATACATATTAACAGAGCTTACAAACATGATGCAAGATTCAAGCATCTGTGTCAGATTCAGACAAAAAAATTACTGCACACCAAAAGAAAGGCAGACATGTAGTAACATTGAAATAATAGGTACATATATTTCGTTTACCTATGTAGTAGCGGGTGATGGTGTATAGTGGATATACACTCTTGTTGCTATATAGTATTTATGTATTATGCACTACGTATGTAATAGCATAGAGCACAAGGCAAGGGTTACTATGCCACTCATTTCTCGTTTTTTACCTTAAAATAAAAAATAATGAGTGCAGTAATACAGCTATACAAGTGCATTTGCTATTATTATTACGCCGGTTTTCTTCTCATTTTTTTTGTAAAAACTGAAAAGATGGATGAACCTATATTACCAAAGTGAATGTAAAAAAATGCAGGTTAAGCTCGTTTTTTGTGTTTTTGTGCATGTGGTTTTAATTTTGCTCTTTGGTTAAAAGATTTTTTTGTATGTACCTACGCGCTATATAGTATAGCAGAGCCTTTTTAATACGATTTGAAATATTATTATAAAATTTGTAAAATTCGCTGCGTTCTGTATATACGCACGAAAATACGTTTTAATACAACTCAATTTACTAAGAGAGCTCGTTACCCCTTTACTGTTTCTAAGCTACTTACAAGGATTATTGTAGAAATGCATTTAATTTAGAGGCTTAAATGCTTCAGTATGATTGTAAAAGTATAGTGTATTTTTTTCTCGGTGTCTGGTATAAAAAAACAGTGTATATAGCAAAAGATGATTTTGAACGATGCACTTTTAATACACTTATGTATATATTATGTACCTACATACGAAATGCATTTCTCATGGTAACTCCCACAACTACTCGACTAATAATTGTAACATTTTGTATTTTGAAATATCTAGCATACAAGCTCATTATGATCATTTATTCACATGGGTTTATACTCATTGCTTCGCAGGAAAACAAACTAGGGAGCGTAGCAACAATATATACCCATCATTGCAAATATACGGATATACGTACGATTTAACCCGTTACCTTTTTTTCCATTAAGATTTTCAATCTCTACATCATCGCATTATATGATTTTGATCTAATCTTGTAAAATAACTAGAATAAAATTTTCTGTTTGTTGGTGATGGTATGGTGCTATCACCATCACCAGTGGTGGTGAAAGACCTGACGTCATTTCATTTTACACAGTGCATAATATAAGCAAATGTATATCATTTGTACATGCATATTATAATCACTGCATAAAACAAAGTCGTGTAGATTCAACCTTAAAAAAAGTGTTCTTGTTCAGATTCACATTAGAGGTTTTTAAAATAAATGTGTAGCAATGAATGAATGATGCATTAATATTTAAACAACAACGGCACTAAATCAGCCTTTTTTTCTCCACCTTCATTGTTTTTACTTATAATAACATTACTCAGGTATATATGTATAAGTTAGTAAGGTATAAATAGGTGGAGGTGCATTAGGATAATGAGCTAAAACTTGTAGTACAAGTCACTCAAGAGAGAGAGAAAGAAAAAATTTGTTCGGTTTTTGTATAAAAAAAAGTATTACTTTACTATTATTTTTTTATATAGAAGTGCATACAGGGTTTTTGTTTACATTTTTCTCAGAATGCATTTGTAAATGTGTTTACATTTTCTATTGTTTTCACCTTTTGTTGTTGTTTCAGCAATTCATAATGAAAAGTGGCAAGAAAAATGTGCACTTTACAATGAAAATTTCTTTATTCATATTATAATATAATAGATAAAAAAATAAGGAGAAAAAATGTAATATTTAGCGTCAACATCAAGTTAGACGCAGAGTTATTCAGTAGTTTTTTATGCATGTAATATATGTACATATAGTATGATATGATGAGCAACCTCCTTTTTTTCTCCTAACCTCTATAATATATTATATTCTCAAACAAAAGTGTTGATGAAAAATGATAAGATGAGTTTTATATTGTTATACACTCACAAAAAAAAAGAGTTGTCTGTTGTTGTAAAATTAATAATAATAGAATAATGATACCTAATTCTAAGCCAAATGATGACTGATTTTTTCACTAGATTACAAACCATTTTACTTCTATAAGTAGGTATGTGGTACGTTCGTACAACTACCTACATAAGTGCTTATGTAGATATAAACAAGACACCCGAAACTACCCTATTTGCATTAAAGGGGGTAATAGAATATTATAGGTATATATTTTTTATAGCTTTGTGTACTACACATTATTAGCATTATCAGGGTTGAATGAAGGAGAGAAAAAAATGGATTTTACGTAAGGAATATCACACATAAAAGTAGAGATACAAACATGATTGAGGTTTGGGTGAATGTGTTAAAACTGTTAATGGAACAAGAAGACACAAGGTATTATATAGAATAGATGTATATACAACCATGTACACTTGAATAGAAAGTAAAGTTGCTAATTGTGATTTTTACGGAGCTATTGTTCCCCTTCTTACAACAATAATAATTACCCGGCAATATGATATATAAAGATGACCAGAGCCATAGACAAGTCAAAAGAGTTTGGCGATGGATGATGATGATACGATGAAAATGACCATGAAAACAAACTGTACTTTCTACTTAATCAGTGTACGTACATAAATATTATATTAAATAGCAACAAAGGTGTAAAGAAAAAGCGTAGACCAAAAGAGTGTAAGTTTCCTTCTCTCTCTCCCTTCACAATAATGCGGAACTTCTTTGAAGCGACACCACCACACCACCAAATACACATTTAAACATGTGTGTATATACATATATACATCCTTCATAGGGAAAAGAAAAGGTAATTATCAGCGGTCATAGATTGCTCCATACATTAATAGCTTTTTTTTAGCATGATGATGATAAAAAAGTCTTTAATAAAAACACCGCAGCGTTTCATGTTGTTTGGTCACTTTTGCTCATCTCATCATCATCCACTCTGGTGATAAATTTTCTGAATCATTGATCTCTCATCAAAGAGCCGTCACTAATGCAGCTCAGAAAAGAAAACATGAAATGATGAATGACTTGATGTCACCACCTTACCATTTCGTTGGCGAGAACACAATGGGACCCGCAGAGATATAATGATGACGAGAGTCAACATCTTAATTACCCTTTATCATAATATATGTTTAGGAGGAAGGAATACATATTCTTATCTGTACTTACATAGGAATATAGTATATAGGCACACAAAGATGAATGGTAAACAATATTTTTGTTGGTTTTCTTTGAAATACATGCATAGGTGGATACATGCATGTAATTTCTTCCAAGTCTTCCATTGTGGACTGTCAATAATGAGCGATTATGAAAAATGAGATTCACGCCTTTTTAAAACGAGTACCATTTATTTGAAGAAATGTACATTTAGAATGTGAAGGCCATTATTTATTTGCCATTTCACTCCTAAATTACCGACTACTTTTTTTCAAGGAAATAAATTATCAGTTCTAGTTTCACCACGAAAAAAATGAAAAAGAAATTAACTGTTTGTTAATGACCCACATGCAAGAAGAATATAAGGTGTATTATGGAGGTGGGCTGTCCCGCTGTTTGTTAAAGTAAATTACGGGTCGCAGTGAGTAAAAAATGACAAGATTTCTATGTGTGTTTTTAGCAAATGCCTATATAGCCATCATGCATACATTCAGAGAGTTTGTAAAGTCAACTTTTTCTTTTAATTTTTTTATCAAAAATCATATGCCTATGTGAAATTCCTAGAACAGTTTGCATATAAATAAATAAAATTCCGTGGATAATCCTGATAGGGAAACACGAATTTGTACTGCTGCTGGATAGATAACTGTAGATTTTTTTGGACTTGTGAATGAACTGTAGATTGAACTGTAGAGACAGCAAATGCACGAAAAAGAAGCTTTACAAAAAACGTTGGAACATTTTTACCAAATCCTCATCATCATCGCATACCAACATATATGGCTATTAATTTACTTTTTCTAACTATTTTTGTACAAAGTGGGTTGGTTGAAATTTTGCGTAGATTACATACATGTATGCTTGCTTAATTATCAGCGAAAAAATATCATCAATATGTTCGATCTTCTGAACCGTTATCATTACACGAAAAAATTAGCTTAAACGATCACGATTTCAAAAAAAAAAAATCCGGCACATTGTAGTAAAACATATATACCAACAACAGCGGAACAAGCTGCTAACACAACACTGCATTTTGGCAGATTGACGCTTCTTCTTCTTCTTGTAAATACAATCCAATTATCAATCTGAAAAATAGAATGCGTTTTATCGCCATACCGCCTCAATTAGCAAAGCAACATACTTAACATTATATTATATCGGAAAGCAATTTTAAAAGAGATATACTGGGAAGATGATACTTGATTTTTTTTATATTATATCTTTTTACAACCATATATCCGTCCACAAACACCACCATCTCACACCACGTTATCAAAAGAAGAAGAGAAAAAAAAGAACGTGAGGAAAGGATTTTTAGATTAACATAATGAATATGTTCGTGCAATAAGATAATTAAAGGTCGGTCGGTCTGACGAATAAAATCGGAATCTATATAGGCACCTGTCTATAAATATATCTATCACACTTTTTTGATATAGAGGGACGACAAGAAAAATACTGATACACATATCATCATCATAGGTACCTACCTACATAAATTACCTGCTAATATTGCACTTTCTTGTAAGCTGGTATGAATGGACAAGGCTGCAAGTGTAAAAGTCGTGTAGTAGAATGAGATACATCATCGTAAAATTTGTTTTACATGATCGTATATTTTGTCCACTACACGCATACCACCTCCTCTTCAAATCAGAAAATGAAATCTACTAAAAAATATGTAGAGCACTTGTCCTTGATACTAAATTACACTTTAGTATTAAATTAGCTACCAAAAATCGAACAAAGTCATTTGTATAATAGGTAAGCCACCAACACAGACCCCATGCATAGAACAAATTAGAAAAAAGAAATTATATTTATCTTAATGGCTATATATATTATATGCTTATTACTTTTACAATTTCACGTTGATAAAAAAAGCATATAAATAAATTAATGCGTATTAATTTTTATTATTTCACCAGTAAATATGACTGTACAAGTGCTTACTATTATGGATACCTACATAAAGTTTGTAGTTTTACTGCAACTTTTTTAAAGGTAAATAATAATGCACAATGCCCCTGTTGTTGTCTATATACATATTATAATAGTGATAGTAATGTACATAATATTTATTATTACACTAATTAAATTGTTAAGGGACGAGCCATATCACATTCAATGATGATAATACCTAATAAATAATAATAAGAGTGGTAAAATGATAATCTTAATAATGGACTGATATCTGCTTCGTATAAAAATCTTATCATGATGGTCTGAATACACATGAAATCTATTGTAATTTCCTATTTCCCTTTTTAAGAGATGAAATACCGTTACAATACCGACAACATCATCACATCAATAACTTTGTACAAAAATATCCCATCATATTTTCTGGTACTGCTTGATCAGTGCTACTACTACAAGTATAGTAGTGTAGGTATAAATATATACGCTACCACACGGCTGCATTTTTAACTTTTTTACCACCACCATCTTCGCATCGGTGAAAGGAAGTACAAATTTAGATTACATTGCTGAGCAGCACTGCAAACTATTTTTTTAACTCTTTTCATCTCTTTTTCATCGCATAGATAAGGCACATACGCATTTGATGTATGTATATATATTTCAACAGCACACTACATAGAACTCAATTAGCCAAGTTGCAATAATAATGAAACTAATACGCCATTCACATCATGATCACCTTAAGGGATATCTATCATACTACATTTTTTTGTACGTTGTTGTGTGTATACCTTATCAGAGCATAATAATAAATAATAATAGGAAAAAAACAACAACACAACAGTAGCTTTGATAATCCTATTTGCTATACATCATCATCACTATCATCATGATGATATATCGGAAAATCGTAATACAATGTTGAAAAGCTAATACATTTATGATTGTAAAGTTTCATGTTACGGTTATAAGTTACGTATGTCCTATATAACTTGAATTGTGCACATAAAACCGAATTGCTGTGCATTATTTTTTTATTTCGTTGTTGTGGATGATGAGGCGGAGGAGGAGGCGGGATGGACTTTGCTCGCATTCGTATTGTTGATACATTTTTTACACAAACTCTACAATTACAAGAGTCGATTTTGTTGATGTTGAAACGATAATTAGCTATTTCAATGAGAAAACTGCATACTCATCCAACCTTAATGTTTTACACTAGCCTATTGCTCACATAATAGTTTGTGTTTTGTGTAGTGTGTGTGCATCTTATCTCATTTTCAATGATGCTGCTCTTTTTTCTTCTTCTTATTGATGCCTTTTTCAGATACACTATGCACATATAATCCTGTCATTATTCATCATTCATTGTCATTGTCATCATCATCATCATCATCCGACCAAGATCTGTACTTTTTTAAATGGTAGTTGTAGTAGTAGACACGTCACCTAAAGAACAGAACGAGTGACAAGTGGCACCCCATATGTTTTTTTTATCATTTTGTATTTACGCATCCATCCATGTATTTTCTTCCTATTCGAATTAAAAGAAGAAGCTGATGATAATAAAGATGGATTTTTTCTTTCTTTCAATACAGCAAATGATTTACCTTTTACACGAAGTAGCCCTAACATAGTGATACACATATACACACAAAAACACACGTGTTGTGAGTTTATGTGTGACATTTGTGATTTATTTCTCGGATCACCACTCTACAGAGTTGCATAACACGTCACAATAATGACCAATCTACAAGCTGCATGACAAGCTGAATGGAACAACTGCAAATATTACGATGACGTCTGTCAAAAGAAATGACAGGAGATACATCCTTCCTCTCTACAACACATATCCCTATGAAATATCATATCAAAAGGGTTTAAAATAAGTTTGAGTTATAGTGGCACAAAAAAACATCAACTGTCCATTTTTTATAGTCATTCTGCCAAGTTCACATTTCCCTTCAAATGCACCCAAGAGAAGAAAAAATCTTGTTTTCTAGCAATTTTCATGTTTAAAATTAATAAATATATACATGCATACAAAAAACATGTAAACTTGAAATAACTTTTGTGTGTATAACAATTTTGCTATTCAGTAATTGCTGGGCACACATATCATATAGGTATATGCCTATATATTACAATATTATTATGATGTCGTGTATCGATAATACCATGAATTACAAACCGGGCGACAAGCTCCTCTCTCTCTTTGCTGAGCTAAGAGGAGGTTGAGCCTTTCAGTCGAGTCAAGACAGAGACCCGTGAGTCAGAAAACTAGTTTTCTTGAATATCTTGGCAATAACTAATGTAGGTAACCACTACCATCTCCCATCACCTACAAACTGCCACGCAATATTTTTTTTACATGTATGTAACAACATAGTAGGATGCTGTGTTTTTCTGTATTGTCTGTGATGTATGTACGTATATATTATATCCGTACATAAAAAGCAACAAGCATGTAATATATCACCTCTGACCTTTCGTACAAAATGAGAAGTAAAAAAACTGTGCTTTTGTTTCTCTCAGATTTGCAGCTTCCTGTATTAACATTCTTGTTGAATGACATGTTTCATGTTTTGCTACTACCACCACGACCGTCTTCAGTTCAGGTTCTTTTTTTTTCTCTTGTGCGTAGTAGTAGTGATGATAGTAGCATGATATAGGCACCTGCTTCATAATATATACACAATCATTTTTCCCGTGACATGGTTCATTCTTCATATCGTGCTCTCCTGTGTTCTGTTCAACTTTAATATTTAGACTACGGCTATTTTGCCCCTTATCCTATCGTTCTCATTTCTTCGTTCCACAATGACAAAAAACCATTCAAGTGGTAGTAAAGCCCCTTTACGGCAAAATCGACTTTGTTCTGAACGGATCCAATTATTACTGGGAGCATCCGTACAGATTAGTATCTATCTTTTTGCATTTCCTTGCATACAACCAAAAGTCTCACATTACATATAATAATATAACAACAATCATTTGCTTAATGTTCAACCTGCCACTAAGAACGCATACAATTATTCAAAACTACAAATATTATTATTATTAAATCAGAAATACTGTGCATTTTTTTGTATGGTAGTAGGGGAAAAATAGTTGACGAGCTAATCTAAATTTGCATTTTTTCACACGGGTAATGTGGGACTCATTGATAAAATGGCAAAATATATATATGGCATAGCGTATCTTTGTAACAAAAATATGCACACATACTTGCAAAAAGTAGTGGTATTCGGAGTAAATAACAGCACACGAACAGTAACAATTATGCAAACGAAGAGGCAGAAAAATCTCCTATCATCATTATTATCGATGAACTAGCAGAATATTGTATTCTGAGCAATCTTATTTTTTTACCGTAACTTTGTAGTTTGCATGCTCTATTCGACAACACAATACAACTAATAATAATACATGAATAATATATAAAACTTGGTCACTTTGAAAAATAACGAGTTACAAAAATATATATGCACCAGGGAAAGAAAAAAATTCAACAATGAGAATATCATAAAAAAAAATTCCACAAGACGGAACCTATCCCTCCAAGAAAAAAAACGATTAAAATTAGGAAATTCCTGTAAAATACCACGTCTCGTATTGCTTCTTATTATTATCAAGTATGTATGAAGTTATTAATAAGATCAGTACCTATATACGACACATTTGTAAAATATTATCTAAATTTGAACATGTCCTTCTAACTGTAAAGTAAGTAGCGATGATAAACTATTGTACACTTTAAAAAATAAAACAAACATATTTATTATTTATATACTGTAAACTAAACAACAGGTTTACAACCAAAAAAACGAAGGCAATTAGTTACTCCCTCACGATCACCGGAGGAGTACTTGCAAAATGATATTGCGGCATAATAATAAAATAATAGCCAAAAAAAATATTTCAGAGTGAATCATTTAAACTTCCATTGGATATTATTCGCGCATCTTCATAATGTTTACCTTTTGCCGAAAAATAAAAAAAAAATTGAAACATTTAATAGAGCCATTAGTCTGCAATATAATGTAATATATATATAGAGACGCATTATATGAGTGTAATAATAATATGATATTATTCCCTATTAAATTTACATGCATATAAAATGATTTATGGATGTTGTTGAGAAAGCAGTCATGCAGTAAAGCGGCTTCAGACACCCTAAATAATTGAGGGTGCAGCATCAGCAACTATTAATATACATACATACATTCATATATCTCATACGTTACGTTCATATCTCACACCGACGACGCCACCACCACCACCGTGTACACACGTACATCAATTTTATTTTTTGCATCCGTGGCCATCATAAAGGTATATTAACTTGCAATAATAATAATGAATTCATGGTGCACATAATAACATATTTACTCTTCTAATTGTTGTAAATGCCTATATGACGGCATATAGAGGGGGAGACTAAAAGGAAATAAAAATGATAGATAAAAAATGATTTGTGAGGAAAAACTCATCATCCCTGTTACACATTTTTAAACGTTTCGTGCCACAAAGTAAACGAAGCTGAAAATTGGAGCTCCAGCTTGTCAGTCAGTAAGTCAGGAGGAGTGATATATTATGTGCTTGTTGAGTTGGGGAGCAAAAAGAAGGAAAAAAGGTTGATGATGATGATGCTAATAATGTGGTACACGAAATTTCACAATAAAAAATGCATTTCTCCTCTTTCTTTTGTTTTGCATGCTGCTACAATAATCCCGTGGCTATATAAGTGATCTCCCCACACTGCATATACATAATACATACACACATCATGCTTTCTTTTGGCATTTTAGAGAAGACGTAATTATATACCTACATATATGTATACTGCATACCTATATATATGCTTTATATACATATATATACCTATATAAATACATACAAAGTGCGATTTAATGCACGTATGTAAGCCACAACAACAATAAAAGACGTTTGTGAAATGGTCCAGCTGTGAAATAATAAAAAACGACATAACAATGAAGTTGCTCAATTATTGTTACTGTCGAATAACCACAGAGCCACAGCAGATGCACACTTTTCTCTTTGAAAGAATGATGATTTGGCTTCGAGGTAACATAATACTTTTGGCCTTAAGCTCTCTTTTGCTCTACACTGCACATTACATGCTGATTTTTTTAAAGAGACTAAAATCCATGTAATGTAGAGTAGCTAGAATTATGTGGTGATGACAAGGTATAAGTCATGACCTCCCGTGAGTATGTGTGCGTCGCTATATTTTTTCTACTAATGCTGCTCGACAACCGATGATGGCTCTAATAACTGCCAAAAAAAATTCAGAAGATATAGCCGCTGATGAATGATAAATGATGATTGTGCTATAAAATGAAATCGAATAAATTGTGAGGAGATCAACAGTAGCGCTACCAGGATCATAAGAAAGGCATAAAAATACCTGCTCCTGTGTACCGCTGTCATCTGCAATCAAAATTTATTTGTGTACATGTTCACCAATCTGAGCATAGGCATCTTCAGAGAGTATTTAGGAGAATAGGAGCAGCTTTCAATTATTCAAGGGGAGACTCCACACGATGCTTAAACGCTTTATATTCTGGCGCAACCAAAATACCTAGATACATGATGATAATTCATATAGGCATCCTCAGAGAGTATTTAGGAGAATAGGAGCAGCTTTCAATTATTCAAGGGGAGACTCCACACGATGCTTAAACGCTTTATATTCTGGCGCAACCAAAATACCTAGATACATGATGATAATAGACACAGTTTGAATTACTGCGACGCTAGTTTCTCTCCACACAAGGCTGTGTATAATAAATAATGTATAAAAGCCATTTGAATTTAAACTTGAGCAGGTATGTAAAATTGAAATGGCTAAATAAAAATAATGGTAATAAAAAATGCAACAATCCATTTTCTAATACAACAATGCAATGATTATCACTCTTTTCCTATGTATATATACCTATTATGGCAATGCACCAGAAACGGCAGCAATAGCGAAAGAGAAAAAAAAAGAAGAAGACAAGACACAACTTTTCTAGTGTGATCATCATATAATAATAATAAAAAAACCACAATAACACATCACCTAATTTCAAAGCCACCTCCTCAAGTGATTTCTTTTTTTTACTTGCAGTTCCTATGAAAAAAATCTGTTTTGAATGAACATGTAGCAAAAGGAATTATAATGCATGCAAAAAGGGAAGGGATTTTTTTTCACCATTACCAATTGACAATTGAAAATGAGTTCGTCTTTAAGGCCCAAAATTGGGACTTTACGATAATGATTATCGCCACGCCGTGTATAGTTGCGGTTTAAGCAAAATAGGACAACAACATGAGCATTTCATATACAACAAACTTGTTAGTAATAAAAATTCCCCTTGTCAGATAAAAAAATGCATGTGTGTTTGTACCATGTTGTTGTGTTGTATATATCAATTGTACCAAAAGTACCAATATTCTTTAGGTAATACTTGTGTTGTTGTTGTATGCGTTTGTGTGGATTCATTATAAATAAACATTTTAAAACCATGTATAATACTCTTTCTATTAGTTATACCCACGTGTATTTCTTTTTTTACTATAATAATTATATGATCATGTTACTGATATGGTCTTTTAAAATGATTTTCCAATGCAAAAATGGGGGAAAAGTAGGCCTCCTCAGTTTGTATTGTTTAATGGCGAGAAATGCATTTAAAAGTGCACGGCCAAACTGTTAAAATTATAATAGCCTTTAATGTGGTCGTCGTGAATGCAGTATGAAATGCAGCAACAAGATGTTGCTTACCAATAATAAAATACTTTTCCTCTTTACGATGTGTTGTACTTTTTTTAAAGAGCAGGCATTTTAAAGCACCTTACATTTACTGCTGTAAAACACTGACATTATTACAAGCTGAGGGAAAACAATGCATATAAATGGTAATAATAATAATAGTCAGAGGAATCCGAAACTTTTTTCGAAACTTTTTTATAGCTATTTTTGTGGCATTGCTGCTGCATGCATGGTGTGTGTGCACTGTGCAGTCGTGTCCAAGTTTAACCAAGATGATGATGTAATGAAAATAAGAATGAGTCTTTTCGTTTCCCTATCTATTATACCAAAGAGAAAATGCTCAATAAATGGAAAATTATATCCTTTCTTGTGGCTGTCTTTATTTTGTCCGCATTTTTTATTGGAATGAAGACGTTTGTTGTGCTGCTGACACTAGACACACAGGGACAATTTATTTATGGTACTTGTTAGACATATATACAACCTGGTGTTCTCCACCGATATATGCATATAATATAATAAAAATGCAACTTTTCTGTAAATTATGACAACAATGGCGTGATGAATGTAATGCACGACAAAGCAAGAAAAGGACAGAAAGGGAGAGAGAGAGAGAGAGAACCACATCATGTTCGGAACATTTTGCAAGGATAAAAGAAACAACTCAATTTTAAAAACCAAAAATGAAGACTCCTTTTCTACGGTAAAACTTTTTTTTCTTTATGTCTTTATGTATCAACCGGGTTTCGTTTTTATCGACAATAACTTTAAATGCAACAAACCCATATTAATATGTAGGTATAATATGTTTCTGAATTTTTAAGAAAATAATTTGCCAAAAGAGTGTAGAAAAAAATGCATTGTAGAACAGCGAGACTGATTTCTAAAAACCTACATTCCTCAATATTTTTACGAGCATTTTCACTTACATCGTATTTAAGTGTTATTACTTCTGTCTGCCGGTCCTCGGGTACGTTTCTCTGCATTTTTTTTCCTATTCTATTTTTATGACTACAACTTTGCATAAAAGCATTCAAACAAAAGTGCATGTATATACATACATTTTTAAACTATGTATGATGATGACAGGCAAAAGACAGCTGCATCAAGGAATGCCTGGGAATGAAAAAAAATCATCGCGATTAATATAATAGCCTAGGTATATAGGTATATATTTTCATGATGACAGTCGGGATGATGAGGTATATATTTGTGGCATGAAAGTTTAGTAGTTACTCCATCAATTTTCACCAATATCCCTTTCTTTACACATGGGAGTCAAATTTACAAGCACTTTGAACGAATGCCTTGTATAAAGTGCATAGCAAATACCAACCACCTGCTTCACACTATACCTATATGTATTTGTTGTATACGTCATTGTTGCACAGTGTAGTCCACCGCTGAAAAAAAACTAACTATAACAGGTGGCCACCTAATTTGGTAGCATACTCGCTATTTTTGTGAACTATTATCTTAAATTTCCATCGCATCTCAATCTATTTTCCTCATCTAATTCCCCAATTTAAATATGCTCCATTTCTGAACATTGATGCACTGTTGCAAATACCAACCACCTGCTTCACACTATACCTATATGTATTTGTTGTATACGTCATTGTTGCACAGTGTAGTCCACCGCTGAAAAAAACTAACTATAACAGGTGGCCACCTAATTTGGTAGTATACTCGCTATTTTTGTGAACTATTATCTTAAATTTCCATCGCATCTCAATCTATGTTCCTCATCTAATTCCCCAATTTAAATATGCTCCATTTCTGAACATTGATGCACTGTTCATGTTTCTTGTGGTTACGATAAAAGTCACGGATACTTATCATCGCAAACATCTTCAACTTTTTTTTCAACAATGCTGCAATACTGATAACAAAAATAGCCATTCCCTTTCTTGCCAAACGGTGTAGCATGTGCCGGGCATAATGTGTATAAAGTGCTGCTATAGTTTAATACTTTGTGTTAAAAAAAATACTTTCGCATTTCTTATTGCAAACCTCTCTTTCTCTCTCTCTTTCTATATCCATTATGTATTCCTTTTTGGCTGGCTTACATTGTTAGTCGTTTTGTTTTCTAAAGTAAAAGTTCAGCTAAATAAAAAGAAATAGCCACTTAAATCTGATGATTTTGTTTTCTATGTCACTAGGTGCCTTGAGCTCATCCCAATTCCCAGTTTTCACCCTGTACGCCCAAAAAGTGTGTCTGAGTGGACATTGTGACCGAGCTTGGGATTACGAGCGTGTGCCAGACTTTAAGATTAGAGCCAAAGGTCAAGAACTAATCAAGAAGCAGAGGAAAACTGGAAGTCGAACAGCTTGTATGGAACTGTGCTTGTCTGAAAGGGACTTTGTTTGCAGGTAAGCAAAAAATATATAAATATAATCATAAAGTATTTCGTGTAATTACGAAATTGAATATTATTACCTTTCACAACTGCCATAATCCACAATCACAAAACCATCATTCCTTTTTTCTTTTTACCTAATCACAAAAGCCTCATCACACTGACCTACATGCACTGCACAAGACAGCATGCAAGGTCAAAAGTTTTTAGTATAGTGGTAAATGTGGTTCCATACCATCTTTAAAGTTGAATATTATTCCCTGAAAGCTGCAAATCCTTAGGTACTCATTCTTCTTTGAAAATTTCTTATTTTCCTTTGAAAAGGGATTGAAGTGTGCCTACTAGTCATTCATTCTGTATTATCCTATTACATGAAAAATCTCACCTTTGCCCTTTTGCATGAAACGTCATTATAAGCATATAGCCTAGAAACATTGTTGCATGTTCGTTTGCACGAAGAAGAACAGAGTATTTAGGTCATCAATCGAGTTTTTTTTCCTCCTACTTTGAAAACAGAAGGTACAAGTTTAAAAAAAAATTGCAAGGATGGAGCAAATGTCAACAGCTCAACTACTGTACTTACAGTCAGTCAGTCAAACATATACACATATATTACACAGTATGAGGTATAAAATGCAACAAATCCACGAACAAGAAAAAAAAGTTACCTGTTTCACCACGAATATAAGAATGGAACATGTAAAGTATGTACATACATGCAAAGCATGCACATTTGAAAAAAAGTACAGCGTGTAGCATGCAAGCGTATAATCGCCTTTTGAGATCTCTTGTTGAGAGGATGAGATGAAAGATGTGATTAATATAGTCCACACGGCAGCAGAAGGTGACTAGCGTAAAAAAATGTGTCAAACAATAACACACCTGAACCAGTCAGAGAGGACAATGACGGTGACACAGGAAAAAAGACAAAAAATAAAAAAAGTACTACAATAAGTGACTTTTTTGTTTGTATGTCTGTCGCTTTTCATGTAGGTATTTACTTTCTACGTCACAATGCCCGACACATTTTGTGGTTCGGGTTGATCTCCTCTTTCTTAGCGCTAGTGTTGTCGTGATTTTCTTTTTCATTCACTATTCTGCCGATTGCACCAAGTCTGCAAAATGCAAATATTACAAGGCTTTTGGCTTTAGTAGTAGAGTGATCCAAATAGGAAAAATGCAAACGTTAATATAACAAACAACCGTCAACAGCATCACAAGTAGATAAATAGGATGATCTTGATGAAAAAACATAATATAGACAATATATTATAATATGTGGTGCATATATAGGTATATATGTATGATGAAAAATGGGAGAGAGAATGAAAGTTCCGCTTTAATACGAAATGCATGCAGACTTATATTGCAGAGTAGACAGATTTTGCTATGCTTTTTGTTTTTTTTACTTTAACTGATGTGAGATCACCCCCTCCCTACATGCAGCTATACGTCACCTAGAATTGAAATGATAACGAAAAGAATGGAAGGAAGACTCCTCATGCGCCCTTGTGTGTCATAGTGTCATGCAATGAAGAAAGGAAGTCTATTGTATTCTACATTGCAACTAGTGTTTGTAGCTCTTTTTTTGCATACATTATTTCAATAAAATGTTTGCTTTTTTAAATAACTCAAACAAGTGTCAGGCTATGAAAAAAGTGCATTGCAACAATAATGATGATAATGATTGTTTGACATGGTTTACTCGGATTTCTTGTTACTCTGCTCATTTTTTTATGCATTATGAGGTCTATTTTTTGTTCTGGATATAAATAAACATCAATGGACAAGCTAAAAAATTGTTTGCACCTATACGGATTTCAAATATAGATTACGTGGGCAGTCTTCATAATTATCTTGTGTATTAATACACACTGCCTTGCAGGCTACACTATCAATTAGATTAATGATAGACAGGTGTTGAAGAGCAGAATGAAGTAAATCAAAAACAGGATTTTAAAGATCATTTTATTTTACCAGATTTATAAAAATTCAAGTTGCGTGCCATTTTAATACACACCGCCCATTTTACCACCATTGAAGATACTTTTGCCTACAAAAATATTTTGCAATTTCTGTCATGATATGATCAATCCATTAACTTTAGTTACAGCCAAGCCATCATTATCAACACATATCCTGGCTGGGTAAATATATCAAAAACAAAAAAATGTGTAGTAAAATGAATGATCGAAATCAAAATACAAGTGCCGATTGATTTGTCTGAGATGATTTTTGATTCATCCAAGAGAAAAAAAGTTGAATCACTTTGAGCAAAAACCGAATTACATAATAAGTGTTATTACTCTGTGCACATTTTTCTATATTACCACAGCCAAAATTATATACCACATCAAAAAGAAGCATTTTTTTACTCGGATTCTTCGATTGATTTTATCTTTTATTTTAAAAACAAAAAGAGGAATATTGATGGTGATGGTGGTGGTG